>JBCEWB010459087.1:0-19755 GCA_039654565.1 Peronia peronii | reverse complement strand
CATACATACATACATACATACATACATACATACATACATACATACATACATACATACATACATACATACATACATCCTGATACAAGAGCAATCACAAATCCGAGACAGAAAGGTTTTTCAAGAATTTAAACACAAAGATGTAATTTTAGCCTTTCCGAACATTTCGTCGTTTGTTGATAATATCCCCAGGGTTTTCCTTTCCACAAACTGATTCACTGCTCAGGAGAAATTCATTTTGACCTCGGGGAAACACGAACCCCAGTATATGGTTCCAAAGTCCTTGAACGGCTGAGCTTGCGTTTGAAGCAAATATGTTTTGGTTCTGATACCTGCCACTTGAACAATGCGAATCCGCAAGTTTAAATAAAATTGCTAGAACACCGAGATCTGAGTTAGGATTATAGGAGCATTCCATTGTGTGTGAGTAGCGGTTTTAGTGTCTACAACGCCTTCACTCGTGTCTCCAGCTCTGCCATCCATAATCTACTCATTAATAGCCATATCCATATCCATCTGTGTAACAATCTATACCTCTAGATTTCCATAGATGTTTCCACCTATGTAGCCATGTAGACTTCCACCTATATATCCATCGATGCCTCCACCCATACATTCATATCTATGTCCCCACTCATTAATTTATCTCTACTCCCACCCATATATCCATCTACTGCCTCCATCCATAAAGCCTCTATCCATTTATCTATCTACCCTCCACATCTGTGTATCCATCTATACCTCATGTGTCCATCTCTGCCCCTATTTGTGTGTCATCTATGCCTCCATCCATGCATCCTTCTATCCATCCATCGCTGGCGGTCACATGACTATTGGAGAGCTTAGTGCAATCACCTGGCACCAAAGTGTCTGAACTACAGAAATGCGTTAACCTCTAATGGAGAGATTGATCTCATTTCCTTTACAGCTTACGCTGGGGTAGCCATGGCTGAGAACTTCCGTGAGCATCCACCGATTGCAGTCCGATATCCCAGGGCAAATAAACATTCAATGTCAACTTGCCTCATGAGCGACCCATGGAGAGCCATGGGGAAACTCCGTGTCTCCTTTCTACCGCACAGTCACAGGAGAGCGCATGCAATTCTTGTTATAATCGTCTGTCCATTTTCATTATTCATAACATGTGTAAGCTAACGCCCCCACCCATCCATCCATCCATCCAACTATCCATCCATCCATCCATCCATCCATCCATAGACCCATCCATCCATCCATCCACCCACCCACCCATCCATCCATCCATCCATCCATCCATCCATCCATCCATTCATCCATCCATCCACCCATCCATCCACCCATCTATCCATCCATCCATCCATCCATCCATCCATCCATCCATCAAGAGAGGAGCTTTTTATTTTCTTCTCTTCATTTTTTTCTCAGATTCCAGGCCTCAATTCAGAAGGAGCAGTGGGAGCACTTGTGCTTCTGTTTGTCACCAATATTCCATTCAACATACTTATGGCTCTGGTCTTGTCTTTCATCTTCAACAAATCAGAGAGCTGCGTCGCATATCTGCCCCTGTTGCTTGTCTTTGTAAGTGTCATAAGTGATTGAATCCATGCAGACATCTACATTCCTGCCTTAAGAAATAGTGTGTTCACCAGCCTGGTCAAATCAAAAGAAAATAAGATCATAATTGGTACATACAACTTCAGATAAGATATACACTCACAAATAAACAGAACTGTGAAATGGAAAACAAATTCTATTGTAAATCTGTGGAAGAAGTGTTATGGGCCATGCACATAGTTTCATATCCATTCATTTAATGTGATGAGAAATCATAGCGTAGTGTAACTTTACAGTGAAAAATGTCCTGAATTTGCACATGCGGATTTCAGGGCAAAATGCAGTACCATTTTCGAAAATTTTGAGTCATACCCTTCAGTAATGGGAATGGTGATAGTGCTATATGGTAAGGACTTTCCTTTTCACCAAACGTGACTCATCCTTCCCGAAAGTCTTCAGAAAATTCTAGTATTTAATGATAAATTACTATCTACTGGAGAACAAATTGTCATTTTTCTCTAAACGGTGATTTTGAATATGTCTCATTTTGCCCCGAAACCCTTCACATAGAGCCTTTCATCTGATAGAAGAAGAAAATATGAACACATGAATATTTTGAATATGCATATTATATTCACCTCTTTTGAATGACAAAATTCTATCACCACTTTCCAACAGTATAGACCTAAACACTGTAAACTATGTTTACAAACCTCCTCTGTATGTGCCAAAGCCTCAAACTAACATGGCTCATAACTTTTTAATATTAGTTGAAAGAACAGAGAGTCAAATAAATAGAAATTATGGGAACTCACATCTTCAATCCTCAGTTTCTCAAAAGTTGATGTTAAAAGTTACAAGGACCTTGTGACAAAATGGGAAAGTATTGAGGCCATTTCACTTTTTGTCTTATCACCGTGTAACCTTATTATCAATTGCAGGTTGCAATGGGCCCTTATGTAGCAGTCTCTTTGATTGACATGTTGTCTGAAGCTGCAACAGCTGCAGTTATTCACTATATGTCCTGCTTCTTGTTCCCACCCTACATCATCTTTGGTGGCTTTTACTACATCAGCAGGGTAAGCCGGCATTTATTACTGATTCATCATCCTTATGCCTTTTATACATGTAAGGGGCAAATATCTCAGCAGACATCTTTCATTCACGATGACATACCTCAGATCTTACACTGTACAGTATGTTTGAAATGCTTGAAACTAAATACACCAAAACAGTAAATGTCATTCAGAAATAATACATGGTATTTACATTGAATGAAAAGTGTAACATTACTCGTAACTAGTCCTTTTTTTTGCAGTGGGGTCTGGAAATGCATACCAAACAAAATTTCTATCTGTAATGTTATGTTTTGTCCCTGAAATGCCAAAACTCTGGATAGTGGATATGGCTGACTTACCTGATCCATATTTTCACCTCTTATTATTTTGTTCATCAGCAGAATTCCTTATCCAATAGCTAATTCACCACAATCTAGTTCATAGTATTTCTCATTTATATGTAAAGAAAAAGAGCTATGGTTTTTGACATGTTAATGTACAATCTGTCACCCAAAGAAATGTGGCATCTCACTGAATTTCAGTTTTGGCTTGTAAGAATATGAGACATCCCAGAAATGCCTTAGATTTCATATAAGTGACATCTTGCCATGCCTGAAATTTTATCTCTCATTTGATCTTGATGGCTGATCTTATAGAAATGAAGCTGTTCTTAGATTTGAAAATAAAAAAGTTTTTGATTTAAAGTTTGTAAAACATTGTATTCTTTTTTTTCTCGAAGAAAAGCTCTAGAATTATATTTTGCACTTTGTTATTTTCATTCAGCCCCAAAGTTTGCGGATTATTTTGCCCATATTATTTAAATTTTCAATTCATTTCTAGGGCTTTAATCATTTACCTTTTAGTCTTATGGTTTTCCACAGGTTAGCAGAGTATCAGCAGGTTCAGATGCTGATTATTTTGATTCTGAAAGTCATGTTCTGATCACTATTATTGCGGTGAGAAATTTTATTATTTGGGCACCTTGAGACTTTGAGATTTTATGTTTGTGAGCACTGGATGTGTAAATATACATATGTGTATATTTTATAGAAAATGAAATGACCCTCAAATTAATAATGTAACAATATGTCAATTTTGTAGTCATATAAACAAATAATGTAAACTCAATATTTAATTGGAAAAGTCATTTATCTTCTCCTTTGGGTCACCTGTCAATAAACTTTGGATTCTGCACAATTAGTTTCACACATTTTATGTGTGAAATTTAGGTGTATGTGAATATGTTAATAGAGGCTCTTTTATTTTTATGCCAGACATGCTTTGCTAAAAAAGAACTTCATTACTATGTAGATCTATCCTTCTTTTCCCTCAGCCTTTGATTCATTTTGTTTGGATGTACTGGCTATTGAGAGTGTTGGATGTCTGGAAAACTGGAGGCAACATCAAAGAAGCTTTTCCATGCTTTGCTAGCTCCATTGATTCAGCACCTGCTGTGAATTCTGACACAATTGAGAATGAAGATGAGGATGTAAAAGCAGAAAGATTACGTATTGAAAACTTAAATTCAGCTCATGTGAGTATTAGATTTACTAGCTGTTGATTATCTGAAATGCAACTCTCTACAAATTTGTCATCTACATTTGGGAATTCACACAATTGTCCCATTAACCACTTCAGTGCAACTTTAACTTATGTTGGACCCAAAATCTTCAGTGTATGCAATAAGTGATTTTGTCTGCCAGCTAAAATACTCCTTTTACCAAGTGATGAACTTTTCAGTGAGTACTATAATAAAACACATCTTTT
Source organism: Peronia peronii (assembly GCA_039654565.1). Classification (NCBI taxonomy): domain Eukaryota; kingdom Metazoa; phylum Mollusca; class Gastropoda; order Systellommatophora; family Onchidiidae; genus Peronia; species Peronia peronii. Next base: position 15,400 of record JBCEWB010459087.1, on the reverse strand, counting down.
TTCTGATATTATATGAAATAGTGATGACCGAGAACTACGAAAAAATTAAGCTACCACCAGAAGAGATAAATATGTTTATCATATCATATTACAAACAGTCAGAAGTGTTGATTGTTATTCAATGTTATTAATTGTTACATAAACAAGGAGATTGCACTGGGTATTCCTTGGTCTGTCGTCTGCCAGTCATCAAGTTGTGGCATCTGTCTTAAGATTTTGCATATATAAATGAAATTTGAAATGCTACTCAATGGTCGGTGCATCAGATCACAGGGGAAATGTGAGTGGTTGGTTGTGGCCTGATCTTGGACATACTATTTATTTTAGCACACAAGAGACCATATTTGAATGTACCACGTACTGTTGTAAGCAGTGAAATGGTTATAACTGAAGAGTTATTCGAACAACATAAAAGGTTCCTGGCAGTGAGATGGTTAATTAACAAAATTGTGTCACCCATTATCTATATCCTTTTTCTTACTGCAGGACCACACATCAGCACATGCTTTAGCTGACATAAATGCAAAGGTAGGCAGTACATAGCACACTCTCTGCTTTTGTGTTACCATTTTTATTAACCCTGCTGCTTTGCCATATGCAAAGAGTGAGTGAAACATTATACAGTAATAAATTCTTTGTGGGTCAAAAGAAGTTATAAATATTACTGAAGAATTACAAATATAGAAATATTTATAGCAAACAATTTTTCAACTTAAATAGAAAGTCTCCCCCATGGGGGCTCGGGGTATATAAGTAGGTTCTTCGCTCCCATCTGCAGACAGTGTAAGCCCGCCATCAGTAGGATATCTCCCTTGGATTGCCATCCTTGACATTCCACTGGTGGCATCTCTTCTCTCTCTCCTTGCTCCTGTCTTCTGTCCACTTGTTCCTCTCTTTTTCTTGACATGTAAACGTATCTTACCACGTTTGGCACAACATACCTATGATCGTGCTGATGTGCCGTCAACACAAACAAACAAACAATAAATAAAAAGTCAATAAATAAAAATATCATTATTACAGAAAGAAGAGATTACATTTTGATGCAAATTTAATTATCATTAAACATCACAACATGGTTCTATAGTTTTAACCAATGTGACTTTATTCAAGGCTTTTAAAACATTCTTACTGAAGTACCTTAAATTAAATGTAGAGGCTCCACAGCAACTAAAAAAATTAGCTCCACTTTCGCCTTTGATTCAATGGTTCTTTCTAAATTTTGTCACATGCCATGTGAAATAATAGAAGAAATCACAATGCATTAATAGCAGTACTCTCTAAATGAGTGGGAATATCTTTGAATGAAAAAGTAAAAATAATACAAAAAATTTAGACGAATTTCAAATTAAATACTATTAAGCCTACTTGTTAAATGCTGCTGTATCTTTGAACAATTATTTTGTTGTGACTGATGTTGTATAAATCTGAAGATTTAACTGTTTTTCACTTTTGATATTGGCAGTTCAACTCCAGCTTTGCACTCACAAATACTTACCTACAGCTCTGAGGCCTGCTTTATAATTGTATACTAAATCTGCTAATGTATAGGTTGATCAAATCTTTTTTTCTGAAATTCCAACATGTATTGTTTTAATGTCTTGTCCTTGTTGACAATTTTAGAAGAAATGCATTTTGTTTCAGATCATTGCTGTTTAAATTATTTCAATAAATATCATATTAATGAGTGATATAGAAAAACATGAAAGATTATTGCTATATTGTAGCACTGGAGCCTCCCAAAGCACATTGTTCAGCTCCAATTGTCAGATGTAGTTTAAAAACTTGTGATTATGTCATTCAAAACTTTCTGCGCTGCTTTTCCTTTTGCTGTTGATTCCATTTCCAAAATGATTTTCAAAAATAAATAAAAACTAGCTTTCATTTCATCATTGTTCATGTCATTACTAGAGATATGTCTAGTACTGCTGAGGGCTCTTCTATAAAATCCACAATTCCTCAATTGCAGGTCATTGTTACTTGATTATGGAGAAAAGAATGCAAATAGGTTTCTATCTGTAGAGAAGAAGCTATGATTTAGACATATGCAAACGTTCAAGATAATATTTATGTTATTCTTCTTCATTCAACATTACTTCTGCATAAGGAATTTCCAGCTTAAATTACAAGAGGAGATAGAGATAAAAGGAGAACCCATCCAGTGTTTCATACCTATTTGGTGTTTATTACATCAGTGACTCCATTCATATTGACTAATTGCCTTTTTCCCCTTTCTATTATTGTCAGACTCCATCCTGAACTTTTCTTCTTTTTATGCATTTCCAATTTTGAAGCCGCAAAAGAAACAGAACTTCAATTTTCCTGCACTGAAAACATAGGCAGCTACATAGAGAATGATGCTTGGTTTTGATAGTCTCCATAGATCACAGTTAGAAAGAAATTGTGTTGCAATAAAAATTGTGCCTTCATAAGTTTTTCCTAAATTCATTACAGGTCACTTATTGAGAGACTTCTATTGTTCATAGCAATTCTAGTACTGTATTTAAAGAGATATGTTTTAAAGGCCCAGTAAAAAAATATTAATAAACAACTAAAAATTGATATCCGAATTATTATAAATCAGCTCTACTTTGTAAAGATTTTATTGGTTGAAAAACACTATGGACAAGAAATATTTGAAACAGTATGAAGGAAAAAACAAAATAGATAGAAACATAGACAAAGAAGAACTGCAGCATATACAGTCAATAATAATAATATACAGTTTTGGCTGTGAAACTGATTTTTTGACATTATTTTAACTCATGTCATATTTAGTTACTTGTGCACACTTAGTAATGGTGTTTTTGTCTCACAGCTAGTCAGAATGAGTTGTAAGTCACTGGACTCAAAAGAGAAACCAGAGTTGAATGTGATGAAGGCAGTTTGACAACAATAGTTTTATCATGTTCAAAACATTGGCCTTAATATGGATATATTATGCAGAACTTGAAAGAACATTCATCTCTGAGTAAGAAAGTAATCACTATTAGGGGTAGAGTGTAAATGAATCAGGACATTGTGAGATGACTATATGGATTTATGTGCTAGTTTAGCACAGTTTGTTCATATTTTGCCTATTTTTCCCCCTGATTTTCCCCCTTACTGAGGGATCACTCTCTGTCTCTTTAATTTGCAATATCTCTGGCTATAGCAAAGCTAGCTCAATTTGTTTTTCACCACCTGGAAGTCTATGAATAAAGGTTTTTGTTTAATACTACGAACCAATTTGCTAAAAAGTTGACATGCACTCATTCTGAGAGACGGTCAAATTTATGTTAATCATGTTATGGAAATTATGGATCATTTCAAAAATAGGTCAAGGTCCATACTTCAACCAAAATTAAAAATTACTCCAGAACTCTACGTTTCCATTTCTTATCACCAAATATTGCACACATTTAAAACTTACATAATCTTACTTTGAGGATTTAAATGTTACATTAAACTAAACAAACTAATTCATAGCAATGCTTTTGGCAACACTAGTTTTATTTTCCATTTATTCTAGGGACCTGTGGCCTACACATCTCAGCTGAGAAAGATCTTTGTGAAGCGAACCAAAAGCAAAAAAGCTTGTGGTGGTGGAACAAACAAGGTGAAAGTGGCAGTCCGTAATCTCAGCATTGGTGTGGACAGTGGGGAGGTCTTGGGCCTCCTGGGACCCAATGGAGCAGGCAAGAGCACAGCCCTCAACATGGTGATAGCTGAGACAGGACCCACCTGTGGCAAGGTGAGGAGAAGAGTTTTGAGACAGTTATATTGTTGGTATCCTTCAACTTTGAAAGAACAGGGAGTCCCAGCTGTGCTGAGGTTTTGTCCACACCTTTTCTCTATGTCTCTTTGTTTCTATCTGAGGAACTGGGTTTTGGTTTCTACTCTCCTGTCTTCCTCATACAGTCTTGATCTACTACTTGTCGTTAATCCTCAGCTCCAGCATAATTGTCATGCTTATGATGCTTGAGCCACAGGCATTGTATTATGTTATATAGAGCAAAATTTTGGTAGTTGATCACATCAAATGAGCTTATGCCAAATATGTTCCAGGTGATTGTATCAGAGCACATTATTTGCTCCAACATGTTGGTCATTGCTGAAATCTCCATTTCTGAACTGCCATTTTCATGACCTTATTCTGACCTATTCCTGATTTTCATTCTTGAGATCTAGTGTAAATATCACAGTTGTGATATTTGATTCTAAGAGCATACTATGTCAATTCTGTTTCAGGTGGTAGTATCCGGACACAACATTCGCTCCAACATGCTGTCTGTTCTGGAATCTTTAGGTTACTGTCCTCAGCATGATGCTCTGTGGGAATCAATAACTCTAGAGGAACATCTCAGATGCTTTGCTGCCATCAAAGGCATGGATGCTTCACAGATGGATAGCCTGGTGGATTAGTAAGTCTTATTATGTTTGAATATGGTGGAATCCAAACTATTTCGATCCTTATCAGGACAACATTCACTCAAAATCTGAGAAAATATACCAGAATTTTCATTTGGTTGCTTATAAACGATATATACCGGCAATAATTGTTGTAATTAGATGACTGAATTTTAGGAATTAAAGAAGAACAGCAATATCAAAACTGGAAAAAAAATATGCAGGAGAGGAGGATGAATCCAAATGGTTGGGCCGAAAAAAGATTTATGAGTATAGAAAGAGCAATAAATGATAATTATTAGGGGTTATATGATCAGGACAGAATGCTCTGTTCTCTTCATCTTTCTCTTTATCTCTCTCTCCCTCTCTCTTTGTGTTCAATGTGTGACAGAGAGAGAAAAAAACTGAGTGCTAATGTGATTTACATAACATGTATAAGCAGTGATTTAATCTTATACATACCTTCTTTATGCTGTAAACTTTCAAAGTTAATGACAAACAGTACTGTTTATGTACATACCATTATTTTTTACCTTGCCAGTTACATCAAGAGCTTGAAACTGGATGAGCACAAGGACAAACGCTCCAAGAATTTATCTGGTGGAACCAAAAGAAAGGTCAGTGTGCCCACATATAACTTAACTCATATATTATTTCATTTGACATTATTCTTCATAAAAAAAATTTGAAGTGGCAGAATATTGTTGTTTCAGCTGTCTGTGCAGCATTTCTTATTTCAATGCATTGAGATTAATTCTGATAATGTGGGTAGACAGTTAGAAGGACACACACAAGATAAGATTGATTAAAAAACCAGTTATTTCAAATTTCATTTCTCGACTTTGATGTAAGTGCTACGTGGTGGCTCTGGGTGATTCATGAAGTTCTTATATGTGGCAGATGCTTTGTAATGAGGAATTTTTTACTCAGAAAGAGTCAACCAAATTCATGTAGGCATCATAATCTCCTAATCTCCAGATGTTCAGGTTTTTATTTTAAAAGAGGTCACTTCAGCTCTATCAATTTTCTTTCTTTCATCAAGTGTGTTACAGTATTAGAAAGACAAACTTAAGTTTTAATTTACAGCAAGTTGTATTATTCATTTAAATCATATCATCTTTTTATTTCAATATCTCAGCTAAGCTACATCATGAGTATCCTAGGGCATCCCCATCTTGTTCTTCTTGATGAACCTTCCACTGGTATGGACCCTCAGTCCAAACGTTTCTTATGGTAAGATTATACCTCAAGCAGATTGAATGAAAAACTAAAATTATCTTAAGATCAAACTGAATAGATTTTTTTCAGTATGTAGCTTAGATCCTGGATAAAGTAGTGAAAGATCAAAATGATGAATTTTCTAAAATTTTATTACTGACTCTTTTTCCATATCAATCTTGTACTGGACTTTTTCTTGACCACAGGATTGCAAGGCTCATTCCTGTTTAGAATGTCCTTGATGCAGATGTATTGGAATAGATCTTTTGCTCCTCATTAATATTAAAACAGGCAAGATTACAGATGTATTTTTTTTATTGGAGAAATAATATGAATAACTTCTCCTTTTTTGGTAATGGAAATAACTTTAACATGTAATTTTTTCACTGAGTGAAAAGACTGCATCTGGAAATGTTAAATAATGACAATAAGTTTATTAATCTATGTGACTAAGGAAAACAACTTTATCATATTATCTTTCATAGAAAATGAAGTTTGTCTGAACTTTTTACCCAGCTTGAACATTAGAAGTAACCTAGACCTTTTGCTCTGAAATAAAAGGGAAATGAATTTGAGATCCTGAAACTCTGAACTAATTACTGAATTAACTTAAATTTGTACTTCAAATAATAACCTGGTGTACATTTAGTGTAAAGGAATTTGCCTGTAATAAAATATACATCTCAAGTTGTGAAATATATTTTGCCTTTGACTTTAAAAAAAAGAAATCATACAATTTTAGCTTATTGACAGCATTGAAAATCCATATTTTCGAAAAGGTTAGGTCACATTGAACAGTTTTTATCGTTATATATTGTGTGAAAATATGACTAATGAAATGTTTGAAAAACAGTTTAAGAACAATCCTCCACTTCCTGAATGTGAACCTGTACCAGTAAATATGCTGTTTATTGTATTCAGGGACACCATTAGTAGCAGCTTCAGTAATACAGACAGAGGTGCCATCCTGACAACACATTACATGGAGGAGGCTGATGCCTTGTGTGGCAGAGTAGGAATCATGGTCAATGGGCAGCTACAGTAAGTCAGCCATTTCTGTCCTGGACACAGACTTTTTTTTTGGTCCCAATTTCAAAACAGATCTTAAAAATTTTGTGAGGATGTAAGAAATTGTTGACGCTTTCTTTTTGAGAATGAAAACCAAAAGCCAATATTATCCTTGTGAAGTTGTCCAGGTAACTTTGAATACATGGCAGTTTTCATTGACTAAAATAAAATTTAGCCACATCCATGGGTAAATGACACCTCAAAGCAATATTTAGAACAAAACAACAATTGTTTCATTACCAATTAAATAGGTTTATAGAAAATTCTAATGTGAATCCTGAATTCATTTCAGATGTATGGGATCCACCCAGCATTTGAAAGGCAAGTATGGCAGTGGTTATATCTTGGAAGTCAAATTGGGGGTCCATGATAATGCACAAGTGGAGAATTTGATGGACAGGTTGGAAGAACAGCTTAAGCAACTCTTTCCAGGTAATGTGCATTGAGTTTGTTTATACTTTGTATGATAAATGTGATGTTATTATCAGTAAAGAAAGATAAATCATGAGAACAGCTGTGGCATAATGAAATTTGCCTGTACTTAAATTTTGTCAGAGAATTTTCAAAAACACCCAAGTCATGTTTATTCTTGTCTGTCAGAATCAATAATACTGAATGTATCAACAGTATAAATTGAAGCTGTTTATTACATGTATATTGTTGTTAGCAGGTTATATGGGTTGCAGATATATTGATGGATGCTATGTGATCTTAAGATCATTATCTATGACAATCCATTGTTTTCTTTACATTTTTACAGGACTTGAAACAGTGGAAAGATTTATGGAGAGAGCCCAATACTCAATACCCAGAGAAGATGTAAAGTCACTAGGGAAGACATTTGCCAGCTTAGAGAGTTGTAAGTCGAATAATGCACTTAAGATTGAATGAATAATCTAATAAGAGATATACAGACAAGTTAATGGTTACAATGATCAAAAGATATAGCATAAAAAGGACCGAGATAAGTGCCAAGATAAACAAATGGGTGTTTAAAGATGGTTAGGTAGAGCTGGGATGGATAGATACTTATACAGGTCAATAAAAGTAATAGTTGTATTTATTTTTTTTTATTAAAAACTTTCTGAGTATTTATAATCCCCTGAATTTAACAAAATGCATCCCTACTTAATGCTGTCTTATGAATTCTAATAAGAGCATACAACAGCATATGTCTTGCGCCCAGGGCAAATGAATCGGAAGTCGCGCCGGGCGATTTTGAGTTACAGTTGGTTTTTACCGTTTTTTACTATTTTCCAACTAAGATACCAAAATTGTTCTTTTTTCAGGGGTTAAAAAAGGTTAAATTATTGTTTTGTGAAAACACAAAAATTTTGTATCTTAGTCAGAAAGTAGTTAAAAATGACAGAAAACAGCAATGGATCTTTATTGCCCAGCACGACTTCCGACTCATTTGCACTGATCGCAAGATATATTTTTGTCTAATAGATGTGTGATAAGTAAGAAGCTGGTGAATGAATAACTTGCTATCTGAGATTGTCCATTCAACATTTGACTGATGTAATAAAGAGTATACTTTGATGTACAATCTGTTAATTAGGGTATATAATTGTTATAGGAACAACTAGCCAGAGTTCAGACAAACAGAGTGTTTTCCTTTTTTTTCAGGCAAAAGTTCTCATGGCTTAGAAGAATACAGCTTCAGCCAGAGTTCACTGGAACAGGTAAATATTGTTACAATATGTATGTAGAAATTAGCATCTCCTTTAAATCTCTTCATCTGTTTTTCTTTCATTTCATCTTCTAACTTTAATCCTTGCTGTTTTGATCATTATTGTTATCACTTGAATTGGTTTTGGAATTGTTAGTGTAATTAACTGGTGGAAAGGCTGACAGATCAAGATGGTCAGAGAAATGGAGAGAGGGAGATGGAAAAGATACTCATAATACATTTGATGAACTGATCAGTGGTTGAATAACACTAAAGACATTGAAACTTGCTATTGTAGCTCTGACAGATTGTTCATTCTTCTGTATATATACAATACACTGATATTTATAGATAACATACTGTGTTATAATACATCTCAGTGTCAATTCTATCATTTTGATGATAGTAGCAATAAAAAAAACAAGGTTGACACATTTGATGAATGAGCTACCAAATATTTCATTTCTAGTGTTCCAAGTATTTTTGTTTGTTTCCCACAGGTATTTTTGCATTTTGCAAAGAAACAAAAGGAAGAAGAAAGTGGTACTGCTGAAAGGGCTCTTTCTCCTACAGGGGGAGTAGAAAATGGAGCTATTATGATGTAATCAAACCAGAGAAACTTTCCATGTTGTTATCTAACACGTATTCTGTTGTTATCTAACACATATTCTTGTACTGCAAAGGATTAATCTGAGAAAAATAGACATAAAAAAATTCCTTCAAAATGATTGCTATTAGCTGTTGCAGAAAAGGGCAAGGAGGTTTGATTTTTAATTATGTTTTTTAAAGAACAGAAAATACAGTTCCTGACATCATATCCTCACTGGTCTACCTTAGCAATTGAAGGGGAGAGAAACACATTTACTCAGTTTGTTCCACTAGGTTACATAATGTATGACTGTATAATAGGCATATTCTTGGAGAAGTTCACACCTGAATTACCCAGACGTGGAATGGTAACAACTCATAGTGAAATTAGATAGAAAGAAAAATGTCTGCAATGCCTCATGGTTTTTGTAGCACTAGATAAAGTGGCTGTGACTGGTTTAGATTAATCGCAAGATTATTCAAGTATATATGGACAACTTGGAAGCTTAATATTGTATATCAACAGCCTCTTTGAAAATATTCAGCATGGAAGGATAGTGACTTTCTATTTAATGAAGATTTTCATTGAATAGAAAGAAAAGCCTCTACACTCTCTCAGTTTTTAGCACTGCACAGTGGTGTGACTATTGTAGAATCATCTTGATGTTATTCAGCTTATATGGCCAACTTCAATGTGTAATATTTATTTGTATATATCCATACTGTTGAACATATTTAATATGAATGAGATCACCTTGTTTAATTAATGAAGTGTTCAGTTTCCTGAAATTGGATTAGTAAGCCTAGCCATGTTCATCATCACCACCTTAAGAAATTAGGCATGTTTTCCAAGAATAGCCCTGTTTTCTAGCATTTTGATGCATTTGTTATAAGAGTATGGTTCCATGCTGATGTATCTTACATAGCCCTCAAAGATACCAAGTGCAAAATTATGGTTTGTTTATGAAACAAATGTCAAAAACGAAGCAATTATCCAAATATCTACACTAAATTTAGATCTAAATCTTATCAATGATAACAATGATAAGAAAAATTTTTTGCATTTTATGACGGAAAATAATCCCTTTATATTTAATGAAGGACTACTTCACATTGTCTCCCTGTTTTTTAATTCTTTATAGTGGCTTTGACTGTATTGTAGGATTCATTTAAATATTTTTTAATGTAAGAGAGTGATGTTGGCGATGTGTCTCTGAGTTTCACTTTTGGAAAATTGTATTTGTATTCTGTGTCAATTTATTCTTTGTCATTCTTTATCTAGAAACTGTGAGATACTCAGACAAGTTAAAAACTTATTTCAGTATAGATCTAATGTATTTTTTGTCCCCAATCTTTGTTGTAACTTTGTCATACAATTAAAAACATGTGGGCTCTGGACTGACAGAGAATAATCATCGAGCAACTATCAGAGAATATTTTAGTTTTGAAATTCATGACTCTCCAGAAAATGCCAGCCTCTTATTGTTTTAATTTGGGTCTCTGTGTCAGTTTATTATAAATTTGCATTTTTGTCAAACTGCTTTTATGTCATTATTGTTTTTACAGTGGGTGGCTTGGCATTAGCTGGAGACCATAAGTCAAATTATTCATTTGATAACAGCAAAAAATCTTGAACAATATGTATTTGTGACTATGCAGTGTAATTATTTATGAACATTGTTTGAAGTTTGATCAGATGTTGTTTTAAGTCATTTGTAACTTTGGTAATCAAAATTATCCTTTATAATTGGAATTTTCTGAGATAGGGTATTTTACAACATTCCAGTCAATGACATACTGATTCATATGTTTATTATGTGTGAAAGTATTTTCCATATCTACATGGGTATTTTTATATGTATAGATATGCGATATCATTAATTTCAAATATGCCAGATGTATATGATATGCCAAAGTACGTGAGTAAATCTTATTTAAATATGTTGTTGTTATGTTGTTATTGATTCAGCGATCCCTGGACTCTTGCCCTTTCAATCCAATGCCATGTTGATGGGGTTTCCTATGTAATTTGTTGTTTGTGATGCGTCTCAGAGGGAGAAAGGTAGCTCTTAGATCACTTAGGGGTGCACAATGGAAAAGGTGGTGGTTCACAGTTTTATACGGGTATCACAAAGATTGCACATTTGTGGGTGCTCTGGTTTTATTCTGCTTAGGTGGGAGTTCAGCTGTATGTGCTGTGTCCTCAGGTGAAAGATCATAGCCTGCTCTTTGCTTTGGAGTTGGTTGATGCTGTCTTTCGTTTTTGGTATGGTCATGTGTTTGAACACTATTCTGCCTGTGTACCCTTATGGTTTAAAAATATAATGTGCCAATGTGTGGATATGCAAGAAGTATAAACATATATCTTTTATTAAATTTGTTGTTTAGCATGCTTGTTTATATCCATTTTAATCATTCAAGTTATTTGTGAAAGAGAAAATCTTGTGTGTCTTACATACAAGTACATGAAGATACAATGTGAAATTTGTCTTCAGTAGGCTCGGTGATATTTATCCATCTCATTTGATAAGAATACATACAATTACAAATAATGTCTACTTGTTCATCTGACTAGGAAAAAGGCTACACAGTGGACCACAGATTTCCTGGGAAAGAAGTTTGGGTGATGAGGTAAAGAGAACTGGATATTTGTGAAATGAAATGATAAAAATATCTGAAGATCAGCTTGAATAGAGATCTATGCTCCACGGCCTATACCTGAAAGAATGGTGGGCATTGGTGGTGCTCCATCTAAATGTCTTTCTAATCAAGAAAATGAGAGACTTTTATACAGTTCTGAGATTTGATATGTGCCGTTAACAGAGTACATGATGAAGAAATTAATAACATGCATTATAATAATTAAAATACATTAACCACACTTTACAGAACCTATTCTTTAATACATTTTTTGGCAAAGACAAGATACACTTTATAACTTCATGTTCCATAGAGGCTTGTTATTGTATATACATATCTCTTACAAGAAAAAATGCGTCCACTGGAAACTGTAAAACTTTTGTTTAGAAAGACTTAATATTGGCTTTGAAAGCAATTACACATGTATGTTTTATTCTTTCTTATGGTGTGCTTAAATATGATCTTTATTGCTGAACAAAACTGACTAAATTTTCATTTTTGTAAACTTTTTGTCATTGCTGTAGATATTATTATTGTTGTTGTAGATTTGAAAATTGATATCAATTTGTTGTTATTGCCATTGCTGGTTTGTTGTTATTTTTATCATAATAAAAATGATGATGATAATATTGATGATTGTTATGGTGCAAGAGGTTACTGCAGTTATGAACCTCTTAAGCAAAGCCAACATGTCAGCAAAATAAAAGGCATCATAGCTTATTTAATATCGATATGTCTTTCCAATATGTCTGTCTGCTTAATGGTCATGTGATTGATGTCATAAAAGTAGATTTATGTTATCTTATTCAGCACTTGTATGTGTTTGCCTTTCTTATGCTATTGAGCGTTGGATAAAACATTGCCTTTTTTGGGAGCAGAATTGTGGCTTCTGTTACAGGCAGTTGTTGTTTTTTTTTTCTATCTAAGTGTTTCCTCCACTCTACCTTACTACTTTTCATTGGGTTGCCCTCTGTTTCCATAGCCTGTCTCAGTCATGTTTGAAGGCTGTCACGGTGGTGGTCAGGTGACATTCTCATAACATGTGCAAACTATTTTATGGTTGATGTTCTCTGAAGTCAATAACCTAATAAGCCATTTTGATCATCAATCAAATTACTTCCCCTTTGCCAAGTACAAGAGGTATAACACAAGCATTGTGAAGAAGGAAAAAATCACTTTTTTGCTTGCTTTGTGAAACATAAGTGACAGTAAATTCTGAAAAATTCATGATATGACAAAAATGTTTTTCTCTTATCTTGATAATTTAGTCATAATTTTTTGCAGCAAAGACAAAAGGCGATTTTTTTTTCCTTCTTACAATGCTTGTACTTTTTTTCCTTCTTACAATGCTTGTATTTTGCCTCTTGTACTTGGCAAAGGGAAGCAACCTAACTGGCTGAAAAAAATAAATCATTAAACCCGGATTTCGTCACAGAAATCTTGGCTGATAATTATGTGATTAATATTTTGAGAGTAGATTTTGTGTAACCTTGCAAATGCAAACTCATCAACAAAGATAGAGAACAACTCGTAGTGTTGCAAAATAAAAGTTTTTATTCATTGATAGTACATGACAGATGTATAATCAGAGTTTATTTCACATACTAATAAGTGTAGATAGAATTTCTCAACTTAATAATGTTCACTTTATCTTTTCATTCAATACCATAACTGATGACAACCTTGTAATCATCACAGAACCAAAAAAGATGGAGCAAGACCAGAAACAGAAAACAAGAAAATATCATGGGTTCCTCAATGAGAAAGTATATAGAGGTATTTCTATATTGAGCACATCCCAAACTTATTCCTGCAACTAAAACCATACAGTGCCTGTTCCTCTTTGTCATGACAAAACCCTACTAATTGAGCTCCATTTGAAAGCATATTTTGTACTCAACGTAACATTGGTTATAATTAATGCAAATTATGGTATAAAATGATGACATCCAGTTTTCAAAGTTTCAAGAGTGACACCGGATGTTAACGATCATGAGGCTTTCTACAAAAGTGGTAAAGATACAACTGGTACTTTCCTTAGCCAATGTATAATATCACAATGACTTCAGTGCGCTGTTTTATCCTGCAATCGATATCAAAGTCAGGATTACACTGAATTTGCAAAAAAATTAATTTCCGTTCACATGCAACATTAATTTAAATTTGTGTGTAACATTCCCTCTGAGATCAGGAATAGGTCATATGCTATATCTATACAGGCAAACTATCGGGTTCCCAGGATGAAAACTTTTATTGACATTCAGCTTTTTATCCATTTCACATAAATATGACATCAATACCCTTTTCTATGTCAATAAAATATGAAGCCATGGGACATATTATCACACTGGCACATGCCACAGACAAGAGAAGCTATAATCCAAACACATTCTTTTATGAAATCAGTTAGCTATTCAATAATTTGTGAAAACGGAACTAGTTCTCATTAGGAGAACATCGATTTCATGGATATGAAAACAGAATGAAATCATCTGTGATAAAGATATCGGCATTATCTAATTTTATGTCATTTATCCATCTTTTAATTATCATCAAAATATGCAGAATGCCAGCTGCTCTGAAAACGGGCAGATTTCCAGTATGGAGAGGGCAATATAGCAATATATCCTCTATGTAGTATGGGACAGAGTGAGAACGTCTGTCTTAGGGATATTGACATTGTTATATTTTATGTTATTCACCTTGTAATTATTGCCAAGGTAAACTGACAGTTGGATGCTTGAGGTGGAAAACAGAGCAAGTTCAGATTTTGGAGAAAATATTAGCCCTTATATATAACAAATAGGACAGATTCAAGTATGTGGCAAAAACATGTCCATTTTAGTTATAGTGGTTACTTGGTAATCTAATAACAATTATCAAGATATGCTGACATCATTTACTGAATGATTCATGAAAACAGAGCAAGTTCTGATTTGAGAGAACAAATGATATCATAAATATGAGACAATGTTATAATTTTCTTCTGTGGTAGTAATATCAGTTTTGTCTTTCTGATAGACATTCTGGAGGTCATTTTTTAAAATAAAAAAAAATTGTTTTTTGTTTTTGTTTACTGAAGGATTTATGAAATTAGAGCGAGCTCTGATTTGGGGGAAACATATGGTTTCATTAATATGGGACAGAATTAATATTATCATTGCCAAATTACTGTTTGTAATCTTATGTCAATGCTATAGTTTAGTTCACTTAGTAATTATCAAGATGTGATTTCTAGTTTTTCATCAGTAGTCAATCTAACAAAGTTTATTTTGCCATCGAGCTCTGCGAAGAAGCTATAGAAACCAGAGAGATTAGAGTTGTTCTTGGAACCAGACCTCCAGGATGTATCGCACGTACTGGACCAGTGCTGAGGCAGCCACAGTGGTTCTGTGGCACAGGCAGCCACGGGTGACCCGCTTCTCTTCCCTCTTGTACCTGCGGTGTTCGTACGGTGCGGCTGTGATGAGAGAAAGAGAAAGAGAGAGAGAATAATTAGAAATGGAAAAAATCAATCTATTACAAAAAAGAAAGCCATGAAATAAGTACAAACGAGTAAGATCAAATTATCACATTAAAAAAAAAGTCCGAAAATAATTGAACATGGATGGATGGATGGATGGATGGATGGATGGATGGATGGATGGATGGATGGATGGATGGAAAGGTGGCTGGGTGGGTGAGTGGATGATTGGAGGGAGGGAGGGATTAATAGATAGATGGATGGATGGGTGGGTGGATGAATGGACGAATGGATGGATGGATGGGTGGGTGGGTGGATGGGTTGATGGAGGGGTGGATGGATGGATGGATGGATGGAGGAAG
>JBCEWB010458976.1:0-19756 GCA_039654565.1 Peronia peronii | reverse complement strand
TGAGTTATTTTTGGGGTGGCAATTTTGGATACACATGTATATGTCGCAAGGAGTTGTAATCAAGTAAATTGTTTTATTTTTGGTGCTTTTTTAATATAGTTTTAAAAAATCACATTCTTTCCTCATGGTAAAAAAAAAAAATATTCTATTGATTAATGAGAACTAGATGTGTAACAAAAATAACTAATATATGTGGCATTTTGAGTAAATGCATATTGGCTTTCAGTAAATTGCACATTATATAAAGATGATATGTCTCGTGCCCAGGGCAAATGAGTCGGAAGTCGCATAGGGTGATTTCGAGCTACAGCCGTTTTGAACTATTTTCCGACTCAAGTACCAAATTTCTTTCCTTTTTTTTTTTTTTCACAAAATGAAAATTTAACCTTTTTAAAAAAAAAAAATTTTGGTATAAATTTTAGTATCTCAGTCGGAAAATAGTTAAAACCAGCCGTAACTTGAGATCCCCCGGCGCAACTTCCGACTCATTTGCCCTGGGTGCGAGACATATAATTTCTTGTGTGCAATGTCATACAGATTCGTGTATTGATAAATCAATGGCATAAATCCATAATCCACTGGCAATGAACTATAGTCACATACTACAAAGTGACAGTAATAGGTCTGTGCAGACCTGCATGAATTACTGAAGTCGTCTGATATAAATGCTGACAAAGAAACTATCAAAGATCATTGACATCAAAGACCCTGCAATCTCCGTGTGCTGATGAAAGCATTTACATAGTGCACTCAAAGGTTTTGACTGCAAAGAATGAGATGAATCCAATTTTTTCATTTTGAGAAAAACGACTTTTTTTTGTTAAAAAAAAAAAACATGTCCTGCAAAACATGTCAAACTATAATAGTTTGTTACTGTTTGACATATCATTGCATTTTGTGAAACATTACTTAAAGCAGACCATATAACTCCACAAAGATATTATTTTAATCTTCAAAATATATAAAAAGATGCTTTATTATTTCTTATACTATTATTATGTGGACTGTTTGAAGAGGAATGAATATAATATTGTGCTATGGAATTCTTGAGAGTTTACTGAAGTATTGATATTACCAGTCACTTGTTTGAATAAAGGTTTGTGTTATTGAAATTGACTATCAAAAGAACACATCCTGGCAAGAATAGATTATTTTCTAAATCATATCCAAGTGCTGGTACTATGTAAAGAAAGATGAGATCTTAAGTGTTGTAAGTTACTAATAAATTAGTCCATGACCTTATTTTAATAATTTCAGTGTCAGAAATCCCTTGAGCTCATTCTGCTCTTCCCCTATAATGAAACTAATGATCCCTATCAACTTTAGAAAACCAAATGTCCATATTCGCTTAACAAGAATTTGTGTCTTCCAAGATAAAATAAAATAGCAGAAAGTGGATGTGAAGGTTTTGTTTAACCAATCATTAGAATTGTATTTGTAATGTAAAGATTGCTGGCAGTCAAAGAATTAAACATCTAAATAAATAGTGATGAAACAAAAGATTTCCAGACAATGACAAATAGGTTGACATGGATGGCTCAAATTTAGGTGATCACTTTGCTGACTTACAATGATGTATTTACGGAAGGATCCAGCTGACAATGGACTTGTTCTAAATCTCCCAACATTCGCAGTGTGATCACCTTGCTGTTTAACATTGTATATTGTCACGTTGGGAAGTATTCAACATCTTTCTTTACAATGAAACACACTGTGTTACGTACAGCTAATACACTATTAGTCATTATGATACAGTTAATTATAGCAACAGCAATAACAAAGAAGGGAAAATGAAAGGTGGAGTACCTTTCAATGCAATGTACATGTAAATTTAATTGAAAATACCCGTTACGTTGTGTCATTTCTTTTGCAATTTGAGTCCAACTGCCACACGGCTAAGCCCCTCACCACATGGAGATCCAGAATGGGTCTGTCTGATAAACCTCTGTCAACACTGCACAGCAACACTGGGAACAGAATCAAACATGACAGACACTGGCTGTTTTTGACTTTGGCAGCAAAATGATTTAATGGACTTTGGTGAGAGATTACTACACAACATATTACATGTTTTAGAAACAAGCATATTTTTTAGAACAAATAGGTTGTGGACATTATGACTATGAGAAATATTAGCAGAGCACATATTTTAGCATCAAAATTAACTGATCTATGTGCTATGTCTATTTGTATCTCCCATGTTGTGAAAGGTCCCTTTACCACTAAATCATGGATGCAGGAAAAGTTGCTATAGGACACTGGAGGGAATTCCAGTGTTGTGCACTTGAATCATTATCTTTACTGATGATAAAAACACTACATTGCTCTTTGAATACTGAGCAGAAACGGCCTGTCTCAGTTTATAGAACCACAAAATAATTAATCAAAATGCAAGGCCATTGTGTATGCATATTTTTCTAATGTATTCAATGTTAACATTTATCTTCTTGAACATTTCACTTATGATAAAATGTCCTTATCTGTGAATGAAAAAAAGAAAACGAAAAGACAGACCAGCAATTTTGAATACAACAGTGAATGACAACTTATCACAATGTTTAAACACTTTTTTTCTGACAGCAACTGTAACAAGAAATAAGACAGACAATAATGAGAACAATGCAGAAAAAACAACTGCCTCTTATGCAATATGACAGAGAAAAATAACCAAGTAAAGGTGAGTCAAATTCCTTCTTGATATAAAGAGAAACAGAAGGCTCACAGTTCTTGTGCCATAGTATACAAGTATTATAAGGAATGCAAAGATATAGAGAAAATATAGGAGATAACACAACAGATTAACCCTTAGGATGCCAGGATAAACAAGCACTGGCATCGAAAGAATCATTTCTCACTCACAGTTTTACCTACTGCAGCTCTTATCTGCATAGAACACAAGATCTCAGGAATTTTATAGATGTTTAGTTGTAATCACCTGCTTATTTAGTGTTTGGTTATAACAAGAACAAGGATGTTGAGTGAATCTTATGGAGTCTTACAGAGAAAGGGTTAAATGCATGCACATATGACACAGACAGCTCAATAAATATTTATATTAAGTTGTGATCAGTCAATTTGTCTTGGATATCGAATCTACTATTCATACTACAAATTTCTTCACTGTGGGCCAAACATGAGGAGACATAACAAAAAGAAAACCTAGAGTCAATTTGTCTTGGATATCGAATCTACTATTCGTACTACAAATTTCTTCACTGTGGGCCAATCATGAGGAGACATAACAAAAAGAAAAGCTAGAGAAACTATGCAATGAACATATTCATAATGACCAATTGAGGAATGGAAGGCATATGGCACTAAGTAAATTTTTGCTTTTATCTTTTTTTATGTTGAGCTCCGTGGTATATTTACAAGGCTATCTTTGTCCTACCTATTCTTCCACTGTCCTACAAACTAGAACCAAAATACATATAAAAACATGTCTAAAATCAAGTTTCATTGATACTACAACACAGGGAGTGAAATTAAAAAGTCCTCTTGTCTGAAAATTTGAATTTCATTATATATATTTAGAGCAGTTTGCATTTCCACTACTCAACTGGTCTCCTAAATCAGATTTCCCATCTTAGCATCCATACATTTGAGTAGCCCACAAATCACATCAATTCATGTTTCACAATCTGATATTGTTTGGATTATTTCTACCACTTGTAGACTTGTATGATAAACAAACATAAACAGCACCCATTTTGGTTATTTTTTGAACAAATCCTGGATTATATACTATGATCCATTACTCATCCTCTAACAAGAAAAAGTGCAACACTCAGGAGCTTTTAAAGGAAAACAACAATAACAACAACAAAAAACAAATACATGTATTTAACATTTATTTTTCTACAAACAAGGTTCACTCATAAATTTGATTTCCAAATTTCAATGTACATATGACATTCTTGGCATGTGCAAAACTACGGTAAAATTAAAAAAAAAAAAAAAAAAGAACAGAAAAAAAAAGATGGGACTGCAAGGTAAGAAAGAATGTAGATTGTGGGTGCCAATAATCAATATCAGAATACATACAAATTATTAGAATGAAAATTTTATATATAAACTTACTATTGGCTATAAAAAACACAAATTAGAGAAAAGCAAGAAAAAGGATAATGAAAGAAATCCTGCTTAGATCAAAAGGTCTGTACAAGCCTTAGTGGATCTCCATCATGTAAATGTTGCAGCACACCGAACTACAGCAGATGTTGGTTCCCAACACCTTCTACACTGTAAACAAGGGCTCCTTTGCTTTCCCAGTTTTCCCTGGGTGTGGGCAAATGGGTATTTCTGGTTCTTGCCACTGGCAATAGTTGTACTTTCACTGTCTTACTGTATGGATGTCTACAACAGAAAGAACAAGGTAACACTCTTTTCATACCAGAAACAGAATTTCCCCATTCTCCGTATTTATTTTTCTTGATTGCCAAGATTCAAGTAAAATTGACATTATTTTTTTAAATAATACCACCAAAGAATATCTCAAAGAAATTACTTGGTCATAAGAAAACATTCGGGTGAAAATTACCCATTATGAAAGGAGGTATTTGTACCTTTAATACAGAATGAGTGGACCTGAGGCTAAAATTTACCCACACCGAGAAACAAAAATGCCAAAAAATAATATAATTTTGAACTGTTAACATAAAACTCTGATATCATGTTGCTCAATGTTTTATCACATATGACTGAGCCATCATTTGATCACATACAACATATTTTTATACTGAAAACACAACAGAGGATATAATATTACATTCAATGTTAAAAGCCATAAATGTCTCCAACAAATTCTTTTGAAACTGGCAGAACCAGACAAGGAGGGTAGGCAAAGCCTTGCCTGAGTCTTATGAAGTAAATAATACTAGAAATAGTCATTCCGAATATGCTTTTATCACTTTTCATGGAACATTCATTCATCTACCACTTGACACAGGACAGAAGATTTAAAGAGATAAGAATGAGTTTACCACTCATCAGTCAATGGATACCCATTTACTAGACTGAATTCTTTCCTCAATTAATGCGAGGCCATTCAGTTCTGTATGGTTATGAACACATGCTTTAAATTCAGATTTAAAAAAAAAAAAAAAGATGGTAGATTCAACACAGTTATGATTTCAGGCACAAGACATGTCCAGATTTATGGGCCACATCCTAACTGGTTATTGAGCCTTGCCTTGAATGGCTCAGGATATTCTAGACATGAATCTTTTGTCAATTTTATCTACTGCTAATTTAAAAATGTAATAAATTCTTCATTCACAAATTTCTTGTGACAAAAAAATAAGATATATTCAAATTATTGCCTACAAACAGAGACACTACCATCAACTAGATGAGACAATAATAAATTATAACATTTCTGATCAAACAGCATTTCCATCTAGATCAGCTGCATTTAACAAAAGTCTCTGCAGAAAAAGTGATTTAATACCTAACAAATAACTGCTGTCTAAAAATGACAGTACTTACTACATGCGCATTATCAAATTTGACTCAAATGTCATACTCTGAAAATCACAGCCTGGAGCAAAACTATGATTTAAAGATGGAAGACTGGAAATACTAGCGTACTATACTTCAAAGTTTGAGAAAATTTATAAGTAGACAGTTGACAACTCAATTCAATGCAAATAATAGCTTGGACATATAAATAAGTAAGCACCAGTTTGTTCCACATTTCGCTTGTATGTACTTAGTTCCATCCACAGCCAGCCTTGCAATGTGCATGTAATTCTTGGGTTTTTACAATATCAACAGTATTCAATGACACTGTTGGAAACACAACAAGTAATTTTCCTGGAATGTTTGACTGGACTGAATTATGACCAACCAAGCTTTGATTACAATACCAAAAATACAAGCATAATTTATTCTTTTATGGGCAATATCAGTTAGCTTACTTTGACTATCAGTGAAGAAAAAAAAATTGTCAATTTTGGGATCTTCTCTTCTGTTTCATTTTGCAATTAATTCTCATTTTAGCAAAAATTCATTTCAAATTTAAGCAATAATTACATTTAAATATGAAGTTCCACATAAATAGGCATGAAAATTCCAAGATTTTTTTACAATAACAACATCACAATAATAAATCAATCAAATCCTCATACAAAATAGAAAGACAGAAGACAAACTCATACAAACAAATCTGAAACAAGCCTTATGCATAAGATTTCTTTATCATTCTGTCATCAGTAATTTAAAAAAAAAAAATAAATAATAATAACAAATATGTACACGAAACTTTTGGAGCCCATGGTGCTAAATGTACATATTGAATAACGAATGACAGCAAAATAAAGGAAACAACAACAACAAAAACAAAGGAAAAATTCTTGACCATGTTTGTCAGGTGGCACATCTTGACCACTTGACTGGCACCACATTAATTATGTTCATCAGAGCAACGAAAGGTAAAATGAATCTATTGAAGAAGATGATGTAATATTGAAGCTAAAAGCATGATCAAGCATTCAATGTAGATTGACATACAGCTTCACTGGGATATGGGGAGTGCAGGGGGGGATAAATCTGTCAACTGTGGCAGCTTAAGTTTGGCAAGTAGGATACGTTGTGATACTGTCACAGCTTACAAGACAGCATGGTGTCGTTCAATACATTATGATTAAAAAAAAAAACAAAAACAAACAAAAAACTAAAACAAGACAAAATATAATACAAATACAGAGCTGAACCTTGTGAATACATTCCTCAAATGCTTAATATGGAAGTGACTGGCATTGTTAAATCCTTGACACATCCCTTTTCACACACACTTCTGTCTATCACAAATAAGCTTTATTCATGTATGCTTCATATAGTTTTACTTATGACCACAGGTACAAATTCAGCCTTCCTCCTCTCAGAAACTTTCCCACTATACTGGACAAGAAACAAATACAAAACAATACACAGAATACCACGAGGCTTCCTCAAGTTCTGTCATCTGTCATTTCAAGGAATTGTGCATAAACATCTCGAGAACATTCTCCTTTTGCGTTGAATACAAACCTGTAATAACTGCCATCTGCGCAAACAACTGCAATAAAGATTTAAAAATGATTGATTTAATGAAAAGTATCAATGATCAAGGCAAATTATTAAAAATACAGTTAAGTAAATTGATTGGAATGAAAAATTAATTTATATACAATCCTTTCAGTTTTCTACATTCAAAAAATGGTAAGAAAACTTTAGTCCTTCTGAGCTGATAATTGTGAACTATTCAGTGAAAGTAGGATTGATATCTGGCTAACTGGACTGAGCTGCCCACATGAGATTTTGACAATCTTGAATTTGTGTTAAACTGCTTCACAAAAACTTCATGGTCATGAATTTGCAGCTCAATGGAAATAAAGAGAGGATTACTTAGGGAATATTCAAAATTGTTACATTCTTAAATTAAAAGCATAATAATATGCTTCATACTTGGCAAATCATTAAGAAAAAAACAACAAAACAATGCGCTATTTCAGCAGTATATTCTGATTGTAAGCAAATATTTCTTATTTCAAGCATAGCCAGTAATTCAGCTAGCGAGTTATGTACATCACTCTCACACTGTAAAACATTCCACTGGCTCCTGAAAACACTCAGAATATGTAGATTAACAAGCTATTATATTATATCTTTAACTTGTTGATACAACAATGGCTTTTTCATTTGCTAGAAGTGTGTGTGAAACTAACATCAATTTTCAGAATTTTATGGGTTCAGAGATCTTCATGTAATTTTATACAAACAACTGACCAAAGGAAAAGCTTTCCAGCTCACGACCACTGAGAAGTGAGTGATATATATCTAACAAAGTTTGCATATCAAAGAGAAAGAAAAATACTTAGATCCTACATAATGAAATTCTTTTCCTTACTATTCTGTCCACAAATGGCAACAACAGACAAAGAGCTACCCACAGGCAACATGCCACTTACCTATGACAGTGTTAGGTTCAGAACCAAAGGCACAGATACAATGAGCCCCACCAGGGACCTGGAACTTGGAAAAACTCCACTTGGAGCTGAAGTACTTGGGCAAAAAACTAGCTGATGCAAGACTGTGAGAGAGAGAGAGAGCGTAAAAATAGCTTTATGATCTCACTGGACAGTAAGATACAACCAACCAAGTTCTGAGAAAAAGTGGAAAGAAATACTTTAAAATAATTTCCTTACAATATATTCTACATTATTACATCAAAAAAATTGTTCAGTATGCTTCTGTGCAAAAGCCATTCTCAAATTTTGCTCCTAAAATTAGATTTATCTCCTTTGGTATCCTATGCCACTTATTTGCCAGTATGTTTCATGATTTGTGAAAATACAATAAAAAAAAAAATAAATACATCTCTTATTTCCTCCCTCTGGCAAAGTTTCATAAAAACATGTGAAGTGTGGTGAACATATGTTACTAGATGAATGGGTATGCTGTACTCAGTGCTGCGGTACAATCTCTAAATACATATTTGTGGGCAAAACAGGTGAAAAAGATGTTTGGCTCAAATCTTAGTGACAATCTATGTAGAAATTTAAAAAAAAAA
This sequence comes from Peronia peronii, assembly GCA_039654565.1. Taxonomy (NCBI): domain Eukaryota; kingdom Metazoa; phylum Mollusca; class Gastropoda; order Systellommatophora; family Onchidiidae; genus Peronia; species Peronia peronii. The sequence goes on along the minus strand of JBCEWB010458976.1, from coordinate 11,205 downwards.
CAAACAAAAAAACAAAAGGAGAAGTTTTTGAATGTTGCTGCCTTGCTTTGTAAGAGCAAGGGGACATGAAAAAAAATCAATATCTCAGTCATGATATTCTCAGGCAACACATTTTCACATAGGATAGATATCAATTTCCAAACTACCTTGACTGCTTGTTCTTTTTCTCATCCTCTGTAGAAAATATATGCACTGTTCCATGATCACTAGAAACGCACAGCATAGTTGAATCAGAATTGAAGCTGATACTGGAATAGATAGAGTCAGAAACACATTTAGAAAAGTTCTCGTCTCGGATTTCTCTCTCGAACAAGACAAAGTGAATTAACTCATATAATGCTTTATGCCTAAATGACTCATAATGATATATAAACCAAACTGCATGAAAAAGCTTTAGATTTTATCCTATTTCTCCTGTTTTTTCTTTCCAAGCTGACATTTTAATTCCTTTCTAATAAGAGTGTAAAGGGAAAGGATTAGTAGCTTCAGGACTCAATGCAAGCTGTTCATGGTATATAAGAGATGAAATTGACATTTATCTTTACTGTTTGCTATATGAAATTTTGTTTGTGCTATAACTCCCATTTTTTCTATACCTTTAACAATACTCCAGCAATGTCTTCAATTCTGGATCTGTTGCCACACACAAAAATGAAATGACTGAAATGGGACTGTGCAACTGATTATAAGCACAAGGTAGAACAGCACTGTTTGAAAAAACAATCCCTGCAAAACATCACAGGAAATCAATACAGATCTGATATTTTGTCCATGTTTAAACCAACATGCACGAGATTCTGGGAGAGGGAGCATGGGGCAACAGCATTTCTTGATTTCCAACTCAAAAGCAATAAATTTCATTACCAATATATGTGTGCACTGTTAGCACCTCGACGCAGTTCATGCAGCTGGGCTCCACTGGCAGTGTCGAATACTCGGATTAATGTTCCCTGTAAAAGGAAAGGAACAAATCACAAATCGAATTATCATCCACAGCGACAATTTAGCTCCTCTATAGACCTCATAGGATATCAATGATGAAGCAAAAAAAAAATGTTTTTCCTACATTCCTGATCCACCTCTCAATGATTTAAATGTCAGCTTGATATAATATTAGTTTCACTGTTCATTGTGGGGGACCCAGTGTCCATAATAGCCATAATCACACTGATTTTTTTATTGATTTGTTTTCTTCTGATTAGAGAGTAAGATACTTTTCCTCTGAAAGAAATTCCATTCCCAGCTGATGACAAAAATATCACTCACATCATTAGAACAAAGTAGACTCAAGGACCATTGCCTCAGTTTGATAAGTGTACTGCTGATGGCAGAAATGAATTTCTGCAATGCTCATGATTAGTTTGTACAAGCAATAAATGCCCAGTTCTTTCCGAATATTTCAGCTGATTATAAAGTACATGTATAAAGCTGGCCCCCCAGAAAATTGCATCTCTTGCAAATGCATTGCGGTCGTGATTTTTGCCCCTAGCTGTGTTGCAGCCGCAATTTTGAATCCTTCCGCGATTTTTTTTTCAATTTTTGCCGTTTTCCCTTTTAATTGAGGGGAAAAATGGCAAATTTGTTAAATGATGAGTGCACAATCAATCTTCTAGTGATCGCGAATAATGTCCCATTTCAAATCACCAATTTTTTTTATCTTCTCTACTCTTCGTGATGCTGAAGAGTGGTAGATTTAGATTGTTTGGTCGATTTACTTGTTCAGTAAGAGATCTTCGACGATGGATTGATTCTTAACAAAATTTTCCCAAAACAAGAGCTGTCGAACAGAAGTTAGTTCCCTATCAAAATTATGCAAGCGCTGATCAACTGTTTTGCAAGGTCTACTGGATACATCTAGCTAGAGTAAATCTAGATCTGGTTCTAGATTTGATCTAAAACTTGATGAAAACATTTCGCTGAAAATGGAGAGAAGGCAAATACTGAAATAGCAGAAAGAGGCTGTCAAATTCTAGCTGTGTTTTGTCAAGATTTCAGCACTATGAAGGTGAAACACATGAGCTAAGCTTAAAGCTAAATCTACTGTTTTTGAATTGTACTGTAGGCTTGTTCCATTCTTTAGCATTATTAAATATTATTATGCTATGTTGGCAGTGGAAGTGTCTCTCCGACTCACGGAGGGAAGTTTTTTGCCCTACAAGTTCTGCAGATGCTGGATTTGAATTCAGTTTTTCCATCTTCAATTTCAATCAAATTTTGCCAAAACAGAGTAATGCATTTTTAATTTCTTTTTTTAATGCTATTAGATTTATAGCAAATATGTGGCAAGTGAACTTTTGTGCAAAGTAGTTTCTGATACTAATTTTCTCTACAGCAGTGTCAGTCCTCCAGTTGATCTATAACTGGCAATACCATTTTTATTATTAATTGTGAAACAGCTGTCACACAGCTCTCTAGTGCATACTGGTATGGTGATGTTTATGAACAGAAAGAAACAGGAGTGAAAGAAATCAAATCTTGGATGTTTCATGAATCTTTCAGGATATTCTTGTAATTTAAATTGTTGTACATCAAACTGTAATGAAACTTTACTATAAAAATGACTTATCAGCTAATTCTGTGAGAAGTGTGGCCCAAAAGAGATTTTTTCTCTCTTATTTTACTTGCAATTTTTTTTTTTTGTGCAATTTTGGGGGATTTTTGCATGCAATTTTTAGTATTTCAAATGCAATTCCTGTTATTTGAAATGCAATTTTCTGCGGGTTCAGATAAAGTCTTCCCTTATTAAACTAAGCTTTGATATACAGGCTTGAGTACTCCTATATATTCGCATGTGATAGATTTGGTATATCATTCATTTACATGATATTGTGAGAGGAGTATGTCACAACAAGACCTTTTCTGAAGCTGTGGCCAACTTCGTTCCCTGTAAATTCATTGCCATACAGCTGAGATTGGCTTCATGGGCTGGGATATCCAATGGGGATTTTTCTGTGTCTGCAAGGTCAACAACCTGAACATGGCCCATTTTACGTGCAGGGAAAGACAGGAGGGAATTATTGCTGTTTGGGCACATGACACACAGACCTGAAATTGGATGAAACAGACATTTGCTTGTACAATCTCATGCAGATGACAGCTTTTATTGTCAGTTTCAAGTTTTATTAATCAATGGAAGCTGCATCAATTTTGTTTTATTAATTATGTAAGGCTGCATCAATTTGCATTTATGAACATTCAATGCTAAAAACTTAACACCTACCTCAGCTCAACAGCTGCAGCTTTGCATTCAACAATACAACTTTATTACATGCAAATGACACAAGAAATTTATTAAGTGAAAAAATTTAATAATAACATCAGGAAAACATTATATCTTAATATTCAACATTGTGGAACTATAAAAGCTGACTCATATAATAAATTTTCAATCAAAAAATATTTTGCCTGCAATTCATAAGAGGTCTGCTATGAAATTAACACTATATCCGATTATTATAATCATGAAAACTAATAAAGGACATGTAAATCTAATGTTACCTTTTGGATTTAAGCCTGTTTCAAAAACATGTAACTGGTGTGGATTTTGGGTGAATGTGTAGACTTTGATCATTGTGTCCAAGGCCACAACAATTCTGACCATGAAAACAAAACAAAAATCAACACAAAAAAAGAAGACATAAACAATTTCACACATTACCCCAAATTTCTCAATATGGAAATATACAGCAATTACACAAGATTTATAATAGAAAGCTGGACAAAGTGACGAAAGTAAAAACTGTAGCAAATTTGCTTCTAGCTACAAATGAAGAATCAGATTACTTATTTACTTCAAGAAACTAAACATCTAAAAAAATGAATGAAGGACATGATCCATTTACATCGCAGACTTCATCAATTTCATATTCATCTCTCATGTGCAGATGTAGTGTTCTTCTGGAAATCCTCCTGATAGACGCAGGTCTGTTCGCAACACTGACATCCTGCACTGATGCTATCACCTGATGCTCTGTTCATACTTTTTTTCTACCTATATCAAACTGCCATTTTACACACACAAAAACACAAAGAAAAATAAAACAAGAAATTAAAGAGCACTGTACCTGTCTCTGCGTAAGCGTACACTTCTGACATCTGATGAAAATTCTAGTTCTATTACGTGTTTCTTCTTCAAGTCATCCCATACCATGACTGAAACACAATATCCATATAAAAAAATACAATCACATTCATTTAAAACCTGAATCATAAAACCTGCTTCTTATCTCAAGTGACAAATTGCAAATCTATAATGTACCTACATATTATCATCCTCGGAGAAAAACAGGGATATATAGGGTCTTCAAAAGTACAGTGAGTGGGTTCCGATTCTGACCATATTCTAGTTATAAGCTGTCTCATCCTAAGGCCAACTTCTTTTCTACTCTACCAAAAATGAATTAGAGGCATACTCATACTGCGCATTTCATGTTTTGTTTATGTCAACATTTAATATGATGTCAATATTTCTGGTGATTTAACTCTTTCTGACCCAGATACACCAGATACCCAAGGGACACATCACAGATAGAAATGCAACTGAATGGTACTTTTTCAAATGGCTTAAATAAAGATAAAATGTGAACACAAGTGTACATTATTGTAGATCACATTTATTAGCAAAAGGCGAAGTTTTTTTGTTATGTATACACTCCTACTCTATGATATTAGATTGCCCTTTCTAACCTGTTGAAAGAAGAGTCAGTAAAAACAAATATAATTCTCAAAATAAATCTTTCTACTCATAAAGGTTTACTCAATCGTAGAATTTCCAAAATTCACACAATTGAAACATAATACAGTCTCCGCCTAAGAACCCGGTTGCCGGGAGACAAAAAAGGCGGGCTCTTAGGTGGATGGGTTCTTAGGCGGACTGAAAAGTTATGCAATCTGTCTGACCACAGACTGTCTTCACTACTATGATTAGTTGATGGCTACCGTTAGTTAAAGATTTATCTAAGCGAATGAGTACTGCCTTCTTCCCTATGTGTAGATTGTAATTAGATCTAACAATTCCTGATCTTTCTTAGTGTATAATTACATCAATAATCAATAACACCCAGCGTTTAAATGTCAAGTGAAGTTTCACATAGATTTAACAACATTATTGTTGAATGAAAACATGATGCCAGTATTGCTATGCTATCCTACAGATAATCGCTCACGCTACAAAGGACTCAAGTGTTTACAGACCGACCGAAGTAGCAAAACAACTGACCAGTCAGGAGGCTAAACTTACACCTCCTTATCCACAGAGCCAATCACAAGTGCTGTCCCACATGTTGTCTAACAAAGAAATGCTTACGGGTTAGCTCACAATGTGGCTTGATTATGCAGTCATACATCAACCATCACTTTCACTCCTTTGTCTACCTGTTCCCTCCACATCCATCCCCATTTTACAGCACATCTAGCACTGCGTTTCTCTCAAGTGGACAATATGATGTGAAATTACACTATAAGTACTCCTGTGTCTTGGCCTGACACTGGGCTCTTAGGCGGATTTTTTATTTGGGAGTGGGTTCTTACAGGGGTAAATTAAAGAGAAAAAATTCCGTTTCGCAGCAGAGACGGGTTCTTAGGCATACCGGGCTCTTAGGCCAACAGTTCCTAGGCGGAGACCACTGTGGCATGTAATCTATTTCTGAATAAAATTTCTGGCTTCCAACATAAAAAAATTGCTGCCCTAAGACCACATTTTGTTATCAAACAGCTGGTAGCCCTGGCAATGGCAATCTGCTGCCATTCTTTTCAACTTTCTCACAGAAACTCAAAAGAAATAGTAACTCAAAATATGACAATGTGCCCACAATGAATGTAAAACAAAGATGATGGGAGTGAAGGTGCCAAAATTCACTACTTATGAGAAGTGAAAAATATCACAACAAAAAAACCCAGAGATTACTGCATAGTGCACTGCTTTGGCATCCAAATGATCGGCCATCAATGCACTGTGCGCTGGTTGGGACAGAAAGAATTAAATCTTATCATCCAGGACCTCAGTCATGTTTGCTAACATGAGCCATGTATACAGATGGGTACAACATTTTTTTAATTCACCTCATATTTACTCACACAAAATCTCTGGGATAAAGAGGTGAAATCATGCAGATCCCATTAAATATGGAAAGCTGGGCATTAACACAATAATATTTTAACATGAGCATAGTATTGGTTAAATGCAGCAGGAAGTGAAGGTATAACAGAATATTTCTGACCCTTGTTCGGTGGATATTTTGGATTCTTTCCTCCTCCGACCAGCGCCAAATAATTGCAGCGAAATAACATTTCAACATGTCCAATCCCACCATCTGAAAAGTCTGAAAAAGAGATTGATTTATTTCAAATTAACTCATCAATTTTGTTTACTTTCATATTCATATAAAGGAGCATTTCATCTATGTAGATTAACACAGCATTGTTACCTATCTCTCATTTATCATAAAACTGCTTGATGTGCATGAGGAAAAAAAAAATCAATTTCCAGAATTTACAGACAAACATTTACTGGTCTTCATGTGTTATATTCTTATTTCTTCATGTAATTTGACTAACTTAAAAAAAGTCTGTTCATATATTCCATTCCAGTGTCAAACAAAATTGCTACTAATAAATAATATCTCAAGCACTTTTCAAATGAGCTGACAGAGAATTATCAGCTTGTTTCGACAACAAATCTAATCATTCTCTCATTGCTGTAGAGTGATTTCAAACAAAAATTTAACTCTCAATAAATGTATGTTAAACCATTTCAAATTTATGTAACGGTTTTGAATAGCAAAGTAAGCTTTTATTCCAACTTCTTTTCTTTCAACATAGTAAAGTAAAGATCACTGACAGCTGCATATTAGAGCCATCTAAGTTATAAAAGAGACATCCCATAGCATTAGCACTAAAATTCATACAACTTTGATGCGGCTCTAATGATAATGAATGCAAGACAGTGGGAAACTTTTCCATGGCCACTTTTTACAATATTTGAGGAGTTCATGCCATTCAGAATGTCACATAGAGATCCTGATACAGCTGTCTGACTGCAGACCATATGTCGTCCTTTCAGTGCAAGGAGACAAACGGTGATGAAAAAAAAACAGCAAAGCTGATGAATTAGTCGGAGTTAGTGTATAATATCTGTCAGCATTATTTGACTGACCTGCACCAGCTAGAGATCAATGATTTTCAGTAAACAACAAATTAAATACAAAACTGTGCTTTTGTTTTATAGAAGCTGTAAGGTAATACAGTCCAGCATGGAAAACTTGAATTCCTCGCGGATAAAAAAATGTGTTCAAGTTTCCTGTATTTTGAGATTTCCATGTTGGCTTTTTCACAAATGAATAGAAGGAGTCCTAAGGGGACATAACCATCACCACACTAATGTGGTTCGATCTTAACAATATACCAGGAGTTAGTGCCCCTCAGTTCATCTGCATGATATCATCCATTGTCTCTTGGATATTGTGTTACCATCTTGCCATGTCACTGTGCGTGTATTGCACCATGTAGGCTATGGTTATCCCTTGCAATATAGACAGCCGGTGTGGCCTAGTCCATCACCCTGCTCAGTTACTATATCAACCCCTCCCGGTGATTTATCTTCAATGAAGCCCAAATTTAGACCTACACTTTACACTGCCTACCCCTACCTCTCCCGCATGCTTTTCCCTTATCACCGGCAGACCTGGGGCAAACAAGGCCAGACCAAAAATTGACCTAATCAGATATTCTGCCACTTGAGAACCAGTAGATAATGATCAAATCATTCGAGAAATCTGTGTTGTGAGTTTGAGAAATCCATGTTATCAATACAAAGAAAATACAGCAATTTAAATAGGGTCAATAACCGTGTTTGGCATTTCCATGATATCAGATTTCCGTGTTCGAGTTTTCTGTGTTCGACTATAATTGTTTTAATCATTATGTAACAGTTGTTTACCATATATATATTTATATGACTTGAAGTTATTTAATATATATGATAGATTGAGGGTACTTAAATTTTTATATACGAGTGATAAGTTTCATATTGTAATATCTTGGACAACACATAAGTAGAAAAACTGTAACTAGCCAAGTAAACCTGTTATAGCCTGGTGCACTGCATAATCCATATTCGGCGTTTACCTTGAGTTTTCTGTTCATCATAACTAAAGGATGAATTCTTTTTGCTGACTTACCCTGTCGCTCCTTTTCTTTCAGAGGGTCAGCATTATACACTCGAAATCCAGTGTCCATGCCACAAGCAAAACATCCTGTAAAATATCAGTGGTTCCATAAGGTCACATGTATGTGTGATCATAGAACTGTTACATCTTAACTGTAAACATAGTTTGCATTCTTTGAATGATAAAACAATGGGAGATCGTTTCGCAGATTATCTGCCCCTCCCAAAAGAGGGACTCGTGTAACGGGAGATCATTTTGACCACCCGAATTACTTCCCTTTCCCAGCCAAAGAAGTCTATAGCAAACAGTGTAAAGAGGAAGAAATCCCTTTACACCTTGTCATTCGAAAGAGTGACTGCCAAAAAATTTGATAAAATTATAACAATAACAAGAAAACATTCTTTTTACATCATAATTTTTTAAAAAATTTTTCATGGTGTATGTCTCAAGTAAAAAACACAGAAGTGATTTTTTTTCCTCTTTACAGTGTTTGTCCAGTCCCTTTTGTGTCTGGTAAAGGGAAGCAATAGGGGTGAGCACAATAATCTCCCATTCAATCATTAACTACCTGATTGCTCAGTGTGCATGGTGCGGCCGCCTAATTGCCTCGTGCCTGAAGTTGGATGATATTAACTTTGGCTTAAAAATGTTGGCAGTAGATATGACAATAAGGTACTTCCGGGTCTATCACATGACCAAGAGATTGTCGTTAATATGCTGATTTGCATATGTATGGTCTGCACATGTGTGACAGCTCTTGACCAATGATAAGTTTGCAGATATGTTCACATCAAATACGCAAACCTATGTTTGAGTGATATTCTCCCAGATGAGATCAACCTTTACATATCTGGCAAACAGCCCAAAACTAATCCACAATGGTGCCAAAAAATTATGTACGAGGCTTATTTTAAGTGACAATTAAGATATAATGAACATTTTTAAGTGGGCAGTTTTAAGGAGACCAATATAAATAAAAATACTGCACATTAATGCACTTAAAGTTGATCTCAATATCAAGAGCCATTTTCAAATTATCAGAGGGCCACAAATAAACATGAGCAAAAACCTCTTGGTCATGTGACTGATCTCAAAATATCTCATTAGCCCTACTAATCATTGAGCATGATTTCAATACATGTATCTGATTTGCTCTGAACATAAAATGTGTATACACATAAGCATGCCTGTTGTAAACTTAATGCCAAATACAATTTTACTTTAAACTCATTTAAACTGTATTTGTTGTTTATATACTGTTCCTCAAAATGTGTTATAAAATTAAAAAATTGCACAAAAATGAAAATAGCAAAAACAAAATGTAGAATATCTTCCAAAAAAAAGATAACCCAGTTCTTCAACAAAATGATTGCAATTTCACTAAATATCATTTATTTAAATTTCAGATGTCCAATTTTCTTCCTCTCACTTCATGAGTTGAAATGAGTGAGCTAAGCCCAGTGATTTCTTTACAGTAAAAATCCCCACAAGACCCATGTTGAATTCAGCAGCTGCTGGCATCAATGCACAAATAATCTTCCACAATTGTAAGGAATGGTAATTATTTTTGCAGCATTGTGATTACACAGAATTATGAAAGTTTCCATTGGGTTTTCTGTGTCCCCAAGATCACAATGCTTCAGCAACAATATCAAAAAACTTTGCTCAAACAAAAATTCTAAAATTTCTCAAATTCAGCTTAACAAGGAAACACAGTCAGCAAATAAATGCAAAGCAGAGGCCAGCTAATTAATTGCCTACATATTGACATGCAGGAAGACTAGATAAGAGTGTGTGTTTGTGAACAATATGGCTTCCTTCAAACTTTGCCCACTCAGCAAGAAGTCAGCAGTGTGGCTATCAAAGATGAACCAATGGGATGTTGGCCAGAGAGCAACTAATACTGCATGGTCATGTGACTACCTTCTAAGCGTAATGAATTATTATCAAATTTACGATAACACCACTGAAAACATAATGCATTGAACCATATCCTATTAAATACTTTTTCATTCTATAGCCTTCATCCTAGAACTATATGTTGTGAAAAGGTTGCTGCATTTTTTGACACTCGTATGCAATGGTAGTGACAGAATATCGCAAATTTGATGGTACCATCTTTTTTCTTAATTTGAGACGCAACACGATTAAATCAGGTGCTCATCAAACTAAGGCGATCGGAGAAATCACGTTTTTCAACAGTGAATGAATTTTTAATGCATTTTTTTTTTCTCCACAGAACCCTTCTATAGGAGTGGAGGGTCAATGCGTTACATCGGGTCTTCGCGTCACCTATGTCCGCATCATGTCAGACTGTACCAATTTGCACCAAAATTGGCAGATTTCAATAGCTCTATGTTGAGAAGAAATCTGCCAATTTTGGTGCAATTTGGTACAGTCTGACATGATGCGGACATAGGTGATGCAAAGACCCGACATGACGCATTGACCCTCCAGTCCTATATATCAATCTAAGAATGCATTTCAGAGTTAAATTTGCTGAAATGGATTGAGTAAAAGCCTAAAAGTTGTAATTTAGTGGCATGCCTACTAAGGATAAATAAGGATTAACAAAAGTTATCGGCCATTTTTTCACTAAATTCAGCTCAGCAAACAGGTCATCCCCCCAGGGTTTTAATTTCCAATATTTCGACTTCTACTTAGGATAGAACAAAACTTGTTTCACACACAGAAAGAGAAATGGACAGGCTTAACTTTGGTACCAGTAACTCCATATATATGCTCAAAATTTGACAAGAGTCTGATTTCATTGTGTCGTATCTCATTTTATGTAGGGAATTTTGTTGAAATCTGACTTTTTCTTCATAGCCCCCACCTTAACTCTACAAGTGTGCCGCCCGTGTATATACAACAGGTGAAACTCTCTTTATAGTGCATATCCCGGATTTGTACGGTCTGGCCTTTCCTGCTATGCCTGTCGCATCGCTGTGATAATTCTCAGTTTGTCGACAACAATTAGGTTTTATCGGACCCAGTTTTGTCAAAATGCCACATAGTAGGTGCGGCTGCATCTAAGTAC
>JBCEWB010458865.1:0-19766 GCA_039654565.1 Peronia peronii | reverse complement strand
TGTAGGGGGGGGGGGGGAAACTATACATTGTGCATAATCACAGACATTCTGGGTACTGGATATCAATCTGAGTGACTGCTCTTTCCACGACAATGTCTGTGACGGCTTCCTGACCATTGTGATTTTTTGCATCAATGAAGAATGGGAATTCCTGTTTTTGAAAAGTTCCGGCGCCGAAGTAAATCGTCTTTTTTTTTTTTCATCTTAAAATACTCCCAAAAAACTTTGTGCCTCATTTCGGAACAAAAAACTACTTTTCCCATGTAAATGACCATAGCGTTTTCTCAGGACAAGATGTTCGTTTCATGACCAAAAACACCCAGATGCCTCTATATTCTTTCTGCAATTCCTAACCATACCAGCAGAAAACATGAACTGAACTGAATCGGAAAATGTCTATAGAGGCCTGAATGTGGACTTGGTGCCCAGTGTACTTTGTACTGAGTTCAGAGAACTATTTCGCTCGGCCTGGCAAAAGGTCTGACCACAGAGCCCTCACGAGTGTTACATTCCTCTCCAAATGGTTCAGCTCTGCTTTCAAACAATATGGCACTAATATCACTCTAAATTGATTCTATTTGCGGATATCACTTTTCACGATTGTACTGAGAAAATTATCTATCTTCTGTTGTTCAGTTGTCTTAGACACGTGTCCCTGGTCTGTCCTGGTGATCAAGTAAACTGGGAAAATGAGAAAGGGGGGGGGGCGAGGGCTCGGGGGAGAATAAAATAACACACAACAGCATATAATATACAAACACACGCACACAGACATCGAGAGAAATAGAGAGATATCGAAAGGAAAACGAAACACACACACACACAGAAAAAGAGAGAGAGAAAGAGAGAGGGAGGGAAAGAGAGAAGGAGAAACAAAATGTCACCCAGAGCAAAGGACGACACATAATAACATTATTAAAAACTAGAACAACAACTACAACATCATCACCAACCTGAAGCTGACGGTGCATGGATCAGATGAAATCTCACCTCTCAAGAAAACAAAAGCTAATCGATGAGCCTTAATCGAACGAACGAACAGACGAACCCGCATCTTCCGACCGCATCCACCCAATCAAGACAACGTTAATGAATAGAAAAACCCCCACAGTCCACACCATCCTAATAAAACTCCATCCCTCTTAAACTCCCGGATAAAATTGTACTAAAATTCACAGGCGTAGATGCAAAAGCAATACAGTCATAAAACAGATATTTATTTATTTTTTTTCCATCCCGCCTTGTCACCCTAGACCAGATTGAAATCCTCGATGTAAAAATCTCATAAAATTTCTCGCAAATGCTCGTAAAACTCTCCAACCTGTCTTAAACAATGACCATAAAAAACAACACCTTCATTTCCGTCTCAATCCCATACCGAACCTTTTGTTTTCTACGCTAGGAATCATTTCACATAAAGGTGAGCACCCCGCTGAGAGTAATACGTCCGTTTCCGATTTCCCACTTTTCAAATCCCATCGTGCTTTTTCTGACTTCCGCTTGATTCCGGACACATTTCCGGGTATAAACATTAAGAATTTCAAATGGGATGGGTTTCTGTCCTTCATATTGGAAACTTGCATACAGCACCGATTAGGGTGGCCCTTTTAACACGCTGGCTTCAATCTCTAAATTTTCTAATATTTTTTGTCTTTTTACGGAAGAGTTGAGAGGACCCTTTCTATCATCGTCCATAGGTGTTGACTTTGATTTCCCGAAAACTTTTTTTTTTTTTTAACACATGGATGAACTGGAATTTTTCTTCATGACTTTTACCCCCAGGGGAGGATTGTGGTCGGGAGTGTCTGTCAACAGGGTTTAACAGAGCAATTATCCAAGGATACATTCATGTGCAATTTTATTGATGCAAGAACGGAAAGAATTGAATGCCAGGTGTTTATTAGAAGTTTATGGGTTTATGCTGAAGTGTTAAAACTTTGGCTTTTTTCTAACAAATGTGTTAACTGATAGTTTCCATTACTTAATAGACTTTATACAAGAAAACAAAATATATAAAGAAAAAAAATAGAGCAATAATTAAGGGGGAAAGAAGAAGAAACAAAGAAAAGAGACAGAAAAAAGATTTGGCATCTCTGGCGATAAATTGTAGCTATTGGGATATTTTCTGTGACAACCAGAACTACATCAACAACGACAGCAACAGGAACAGCAGCAACAACAGCATCCATCTGATCAGATTGCAGTATTGGATGGAGAGAGAGAGAGAGAGAGAGAGAGAGAGAGAGAGAGAGAGAAGTAAAGACATACTAAAGAAGAAAACAAAAACAAAACAAACAAAAAAGAGAAAAAAATAAAAAAACAGAAAAAACAAAAAAAAAATGAGGAAAAAAGGAAAAAAAAGAAAAGAGGAAAAACAGGACATGAATGCCATGAGAAAGATAGAAAGATAGAGTGGGAAGAATGCAGTCGTTCTTGGGAAAGAAATGATAGAGAGGGAGAGAGGCCAAAAGAAAGTAGGAAAGAGAGAAAGAGAGAAAGAAGAAAAAAGAAAAAAGGATAAAAGAAGGAAAGAAAGACAGTAAGAAAGAAAGAAAGAAGAAAGCAAAAAGAAAAGAAAGAAAGACAGGAAGAAAGGAAAAGAGAGCGAATAAAAAAAAAGGGGATGTATTCAGAAAAGAAGAAAGAACGATAGTAAGAGAGAAACAAAATCAATGAAAAAATTAAAAGACAGACAGACAAATTGCTGGAAAGTGAAAACTATTGGCATAAATCACGTTATCTCCGTGATTCAGCCACTTCAAGGTGAGAATTTACCCAATGATTTGTCTGACATGCACGATCTTCAAAGAAGAAAAATCAACAAAGGATCGCATTTTTTCTTCTTCAGAGTATTAGGACAGAAGTAGCTTTGAAACTTGGTTTTTGCCATAATTATGTGTTCTCAAAAAGATCACAATCCTTCTTCAATTCTTGAGGGGAGGGGGGAGAAGAGGAGGGGTTAGTTTGCATAATGAAAAATGAGAGGCACAAATTTTATTTTATGTAAATGTCTTAAAATTTAAGACGAAAATTCAACTTGTAACTAACTTAACTCACTAAGAGAAACAAACGACGAGGGGGATCGACGTGGCTATGTGGTTTGGTGTCTGTTTCACTGTGAAAACAACTCACGTTGATGAGGCTGTGGTCGGGATTGACTCGCGGGTCCTCCATCGGGGTATGGAAGGGCACAAAGATCGAAAACCTGCATTTTTTGCAGTGATTCAACGGTTCCCTGACTTCCTCTGGGTAGGGAAGTTCGTTGTCTAGCCTTTTTGGATAAGGGCGAATATATTTCAGACTCCCGTGTCAAGCACGTAAAAGAATCCTTGGCAATTCAAAATCGATGACGAGTAGGCGGAGTACCGGTATCTGGGAAAAAATTTCCCAATTCCAAATTTCTGCCCTCAAAAATTCTAACCAAAAAACAGGCAGCCTCTTAAAGCCGAGATAATCCTACTTTCTTAGAATAGAAAGCTTAAGAAAAACAAACAAGGCAAACTACAATATGTAGCACTTGATATGTTAAAAACGTTGAATAAGGTGATGGTACTGGCCAAAGTTTCAAACTTTTTGGTTCTTCACCGAGGCAACAACGACAACCTATAAAATGTAAACAGAGCAATAGGAAAATTTTATTCAAATGTTTAGCTCATAATGTAGAGCTTAATTAAAATTATTTTCAATTAAACCAAGAATATGAGTAAAATAGCACATTATAAAGGAGCGTTAGAATTTCACAACTTCTAGTGTTAGAATTTTACTTCTTCACCAACCACGATGTTTGCTTTGACACTGGAAAAAAAGTTGTGCTCTCCCTTTGATAAAAGACCAAAATCATCACTTCTGGTATTAAAGAGTGCCCTAATTACAGGCACAATAACAGAAACCCTAAATGTACAGCTGCGAACATGAATATCTTGAGAAAATAAATTAGGAGTGGGCGAAAAGTATAATAATTATTAAAAGAAAGATTTCTTAAAAAGGCTCCATCTGATTTCACCTCTCCCCAAATAGGCTGGAAAACCGGACAGGAGACAGATAATCCTTATGTGGCTTATACGATAGTGAGGAAGATTAAAATGGTGTCCTATAGGGTATTTTTTTTTTCTTTGTTCAAACACTACTCTTGTGGTTGGAGAATCTTGTCCTCAGAGTTATAATTGTCTTCCCACACATTGTGTGTTGCATAACGTACATATTGCATAACGTACATATGGTGGCATCTATTGCGTTTTGATTACTATAATCTAAACAGCTTTAAATGTAATATTTTTGTTTGTTGTGGCACTGTAGAGGTAACTGCACGTGAGCAAGTCATGCATTTTGGTTTACCACAAGGTCGGAAATAATTCTGAATCCTGATATTGGTTCTTAATCGTGCCCTAACCAAAAGATTGGATAAAGTTGGAGGAATTTTCTCAAAAAAAAATAAATAAATAAATAAGTAAATAAATAAATAAATAATTTTAAAAAATAAAAATATGACAATTTTTTAAAAAATTAGTTCGTCCTTGAGCATGGTTTCCGCCATTTGATAATGATGATAGATGGGTATGAGAACAATAATAACAACATAAAAAAAACAGCATTATTACCAACAACAGGAATAACAAGAACAATAATATAACACAATATTTTACAGTAATAACTATTTATGTCACGTAATGAAAAACGATAGAATCATTCTGTTGATCATGAGAATAATAATAATTGTTGCTGTTGTTTATCATGATATTTAACATTGTATTGATAATAATGAAATGCTATTTCCTGTGATATGTATTCATTTCTCCAGCATAAATAAACAATATTAGACAGATCCTGGTGTACCAGTTATAATAGTTATTATATACATTTTAGGGATAAAACAAAAGACACTTTTGTAGTCGGGAGGCCAGAGAAACTAGACCAGGGAAGGGAGGACGAGGGGGGAGGGGAGTGCAGAGAGACAGCTCCAAGGTCGGTCTGGGGAAAGGATAATTTCATGCACGAATGAGTAGTAGTAGCCAATGCGCATGAGTCTCCTGTGAGCATGGGCAGTGACTCTGATTACTGTTGCTCTTCCGAAAAGATCCACAATGATATTGATTCATGTTTAGAACTTGATAGTTCATGCCCAAAGTCTATACAAGATGAGCACATTATTACGACATCTGTGTTATTTGGACTGTAAGGTGATACAGACCGCAGAATGAGTGATTCCTGGACCAGATCGATTTCCTGAGAGGTTTCTGATTGAACATAAACAGAAACGGTGTCCGTAAATAAATAAATGGACACATAAATAAATACTAATAAACAAAAAATAAATAAATAAATAATAAGCAAACAAATAAACAGATAAATAAACAGATAAATAAATAAATAATTTAAAATATACAAAATGTAGGCAATACTTATTAGTTTGAGCATATACAACCCAGTTATACAAATTATCATTAATTTTATTTCTAAGTCAATAAACAACGCATTTATTGGGGTTTAAACGGCGACCACATTTTACTGGGGGAGGGGGGGGGGGAGAGAACCCCATAGATTCGGGTAGGCGACAAAACAGATGATTCGACAGTGATTTAAAACAGTGTATTTCTCCCTGACCCAGATACAGGTGGGTTTTACTAAAAAAAAAAACGTTAGATATACGTACACATGCACAGGCACATACTACATATATAAATTATGTAAAAGAAGAAATTAAAAGTCATTCTATTTTTATTATTATTTATAATTATTATTATTATTATCATTGTTGTTATTATTTTTTCTGTTACAGTCATTACTACTATTCATAATTATTTTCTTACAGCAAATTTCAAGTGGATTATAATGAATTCATCTCAAACATGTTCGGCTTCCTCATACACTTTTATCATCATGTCCATTTCCCTTCCTATCCCCCACCCACTGCAGGGAATTTCCAACAATATATTTTGCATTCTCTTTCATTATTCTGATAAAAAAAAAAAATTAAAAAATGACAGGATCCAAAACTGAATTAAATAGCTATGAAAAAGTCGACAAAATGGCTATAGGGATCGAACATATGAGAAATGTGAGAATAGAAATGCAAATGTAAACAAGCAATTGGACTCAAGTTTTGAGAAAATTGGCAATTTTATGACTTTCCGTACGCCGTGTGTTTTGTTCTTGATAAAACTGCTGGGCGTGTTTTCTTTTGTGTGGTGATTCCTTGTGTGGGACAATAAAAGAATTAGCAATTCAGTATTAACTTCGTTAATATGGCAGGCAACATAGGAAAAAACAACAACAATAACAACAACAATGACAACAACAACAAGCATGGAAAAGTCACTTCTGATGGGTCGCCGGCACGGGTAGCTCAATGTTAACTTTGTTAATGTGGCAGCCAACACAGGAAAAAGAAAAACAACAACGAAACAACAACAACAATAACAAGAAGAACATTAAGGAAGTCACTTGTAGTGTGCTGGATCGCAGCAGCCAGGGAGTTAGGCGTCTGCTTGTCGGCGAAAAACTTACATCGTGGATTAGAAATCGAACTCTTACCAGGGATTATGAGAACGATTGGGAGATTAGAGCCTGTATGTTTTCCCTCAGTGTTTCTACGATCTCCTGACTTCCTGGGTAAGGGAGTCCAATGCATAGTCTTCTCATATAAGGTTGAATATTAATTGCGGAGATCTTGTGTATACAGTAGAAATATTAAATTCACATTTAGCAATTCAATATCAGATGAAGAATAGATGGTTTGTTTGTTTGTTTGTTTGTTTATTTGTTTGTTTGTTTGTTTATGTTGGGGTTTAACGGCACGTCAGCACGATCATAGCTATGTATGACTACCGTGCCAATCACGGTGAGTTACGTTTACTTGATCGTCAAGAAAAAAAAAAGAGGAAAGAGTGGGATAGAAGACAGGAGCAAGGAGAGAATGAAGAGATGTCACCCCTGCAACGTCGAAGATGGCATTCCATCGGAGACATCCCACCGGTCGCGGGTTTTCACCTCCTGCAGGTGGAAACAAAGAACCTATTCATATATCCCGGGCCCCCGCGGAGGAGAAGAATAGATGGAAATGTGGCTGGCCTGGCGAAATTTCAAAGTTCGAAATTTCTAAATCGAAGGATGCTTTTTCACCAAAAAACAGGGTCGGCACTTAAAGCCTAGATAATCCTGTTTTCCCAAGATTGAGAGGCTACATACATAATTAAATAAAAGTCATTGAGTACTACGTGTGTTTTTATTTCTCGTAAAATGAGACATATATTGGTGTCGATGGCCTAGTGGTTGAACCGTCGGGCTTGAGATCAAATGTTCGAATTCGAACGGTGACAGGTCTCGACATTTTGTCATTGGGAAAGGCAATCTGCACACATTTCCTCACTCCACCTAGGTCAAAAACGGGTACCCGATCACAGGCAGTGAATTTACTGTAGGACTGATAAAGGTTTGAATGTCTAGTCGGCAATGGCCTTGTTTACTTCCTCGAAAGCTGAGAACGTACTGAGTGTCTCCACTGAATCTGTCGGGATAAAAATAGATTGTGAAGAGCTTAAAATCTGTGCTACACGGGGATACGTGCTAAAGAAAAATGCTCTTTCTTCGTGTTATTATTATTATTGTTCTCTTTATGATTATGTTTATGATGATTATTATTATTTTACCAATACGCCAACAATAACGAGAGCAATAACAAGCTGCACAATGAGATCCATAATGAGTAAGACGAGAACCGAAACGATCTCTAGAATGAGGATCCTTAAGATAAGATGTAACGACAAGCATAAAAACAACGTTTAAGTTACCCCCTGTCCTGGTTAGCCTCACCCATCTCCGTTTACTCAGGGCCGTCTTAACAATTACAGCCAATTTCTCAGCTAATCAAAGAACCTCGCGCTAATGATCCTCCTCCATGTTTAGGTTTCAACCAATCAACGAGCTTGTTGCCAAAGCCTTATGGCTAGTCTGGCCGCGCGCCATGTTTGTTTACAAGTTTATTGCGCATGCTCCCCCTCTTAACGGTTGTCCGCCGGCTTAAGGGATGATGGGTAATTAGCGGTAAACACAGTCCAAGTCTCCTGTCTTGATAACCTCGTGTTACGATAAAGACTTCAGAAACGAGTCTCTGAGATGTTTGGTAGAGACGCTGCTCACGGCGAGACAGACTGCAGACTGCAGGATGAACATTGAGCAGTTGGCGAACAACAATAAATACAAACTATGCAGGTGCTCGAAGATAGTTTGGGCATCTTCAAAGATACAGGAGACACAGAAGGAAGTGATACAGTGGGACAAGATAACAGAAAAGAAATTAGGATCCTTTATCTCTTAGCATATCTTAAGATAATTTGTTTTATTTCACTATATTTGAGTGTGTGTGTGTTTTTTTTTCCTTTGTTACACATTTTTAAATCTTATTTCATTTTATGTATTTGAAAAAAAAATCAATTTTAATTTATTTGTCATATTTTTACTTTTTTTTTTTTTTTTTTGGTATTTACTCATTTATTTATTTGGTTTTGAAGTGCCACGATTTTGCGGGCGAAATATGTTATTTGGAATCTCAGTTTCTGATCTATTAGATATTTCAAGGAAAGTGGATGGCATTCATCTAATTTGCATGATTAGGAACAAAATCTGACAGGAGGGGGAGTGGAGATTGGTGGCTGAGACAGGGCGGAGGGGGAGGGGTGGGGGGGAGTAGAGATTGGTGGTTGGGATAGAGCGGAGGTGGGTGGAGGGCGGAAGAGGGGGGGGGGGCTTTGAGAAGATTTCTTACAAGAAACCATGGAAATATCGGACAAATTAATGTAATTAGTTGCTTGAACAGAGGCGTTTTCCTATCATGATTTAATTTGCAATTTCCAACAATTTATGTTCGAAATATACTTTTAACTAAAAATACCCTTATAATTTTTGTTTCTCAAACCCGGATATAAACGTTTCGCCTTTTTTTGTTTCGCTCTTTGGCAAGTTCCCTGACGTGCATAGCAGAAAAAACAAAAACAAAAACAACTTTGTGGGGGCTTAAAATCATCTATTCCCTGGACATATATGTAGGCGCAGGCATTTTGTTTGGGTCGACAGTCAGAAAACATTATTGACTTTTTTTGGTTGCTGCTGTTGTTGTTTTAAAATATATCCGATCCTATTTATTTATTTATTTTATTCTTTCTTTTTATTATCTGTTTATTTATTTATTATTTTTTATTTCTTAATTTATTTATCTACATATTTATATATTTGTTTATCATTTTGTGCAGTGTTGTTTATGTATTTATACCAAATTTTTGTTTACATGAAAGTTCACAGAGTTTGTTCAAATCAATTGCTTCTTCAAAAATGTTAAAGTAACCCATCAATTCCAGACTCTGCAAGCACTTAGAAGAAAACAAACATGAAAGGGGGGTCAGATCGTGACAGTTTCGGTGCATGTCTTGTGTGGGGAACCTCGGCCGGTCTCCAAACACAAAAAGAAAAAAACATCTACAAAAGAAACGGAGACATAAATAGTTAAAAGGAGGGAGCAATATCAAAGAAAATGGCGGCCCCCGAGAACCATTCAAATTTCACGGTCCGGCAAGTTTTGATGACGTGTACCCATGTTTGGGTGGCAACTGACGTCAGTCCGCGCCACCGTTGTCGCCCACTAATAGGTCATAAGTCTGTCAGCTACCACTGGGCGATACCGATACCTAGGTGGAACTGTTGTTTATCAACAGGTACGATATCAGGACTGTAAAGTCTATTAAAAGCCAGTATGTATGTCTTCGAGATGCATATAAAATGACCCATTTGAATAGAGCTAAAATCCCAGAACTTTTGAGAAGCCATTCTTTTTTTGGTTTAGACTTTTAGATCTGGTAACAGCTACTTTTTTTGGAAACCTGAAAACAAGTCCCAGAAATATTATCCGTCTCAATTGCAAACAGATTCAAAAACAGATTGATCATATGACTCAGAAGCCAGAACTCAGAATTAATGAAAGCCATTATTGTTGTCTTTTCATTTAGGATTCTTCGTTTTCAAGTATATCTAAAGTGCATTTAGTTTAGTTTTATTCCATCATACTTTTTTTTCTTTTTGTGTTATATTTTTAAATCTTAACCTATTTTACATTATTTTATTTTATTTATTCTCTTCTCTTCTCTTTATTTCTTTTCCTTTCATCTATTCTACTTTGTTATCTTTTCTTTTCTTTTAATTTACTTTTAGTTATTTCTAAGCCTGAAAAATGGGTTTGCTATATTGGAGCGCCTTTCCCGGCCATCTGATTTTAGTAGTCATAGATATTTATCCACTTGTATCAATCCCAAAATCTTTCAACTAAGAACTTCACTGTTCAGCTAAATATGTGAAAAATATTTTATCATTACGCAGATTAAAAACAAGCCATAGAATACAACAACTCAAAAGACAACCAACACACCTACACACATAGTGAACTAGTGGACAAAAATAACAGAGGGGAAAAAAAAACAACAAGGGAACAAAGACGAGCTTAACAATACGTTGCACCAGAATAGATTTGTTCCGACCAAGCGAACGGCTGGAAATCCTCGTCTAATTTTAGTAGGGGGTACAAACACTCCAAACTGTTCACTGTCATTGACATAGAAAAACATATAAAAATGCACGGGACTGGTGACAGTTGTTCTCGGATCTCGTGGTGAAGCGGTAACAAACATCAGTGAGTGTTCTATTTTTACCAGAGGGGTACAAACACTCCGCCAGGGATTTCCAGGTTTGTGCTTAGTCGAATATGAACTATTAGATTGTCCTAACCACAACTAATTTTATACCGTAGATAGGACAATATAATCATGGGGCGATGAATAATGAGATCCTGTCCTATCGATTTATCGAATTTTATATTTGTCTCATCCAGGGAGGTCTGAAGAATATTGATGTTGACAGACATAGAACCAAAAAAAATCAGCCTGTCGGAATCCCAGAGTTTCAGCTATTCAGCTCATTATTATCATTATTATTTTAATTATGGTTGTTGTTGTCATTGTTGCTGTTTTCAATGTAGTTTTGATAATGACTATGACGATGGTTGTCCTGAAAAAGAACAGTTCGCATGTTTGAGTAGTTCCATGAGTTTATTCAACGTCTAACTTATCAGTTCTCCAGACTGTTGTTTGTCGCTTTCAAAATGTTAAGTTGTTTGTCGCTTTCAAAATGTTAAGTTGTTTGTCGCTTTCAAAATGTTAAGTTGTTTGTCGCTTTCAAAATGTTAAGTTGTTTGTCGGTTGACGGTCCATATCTTAAGTGTTCAGAAATTTCTCTAAAATGATCATGATGGTGATGGTAATTGGCAGTTACAAATATCGATGACCTCAGATAAACGGTCAGGAATGTAGGACATCATTATGTCCAATGCCTCGTTTTCTTAAGGTACTAAATGAGTAATCGCAACATTTCATGAGTAAATATCCACCACCGAATCCGTCCAGGTAATCGAATCTGCGCATAGATCTGAAGCCCGCCGTGGGAGCGACTCCTAGCAGGCGCTGTGTGTGATTTACTGCTCACCATTCTCTGCTAATCTCCCTTTGATGTTTGACGATTGCCGGCATAGAAAGAGAGAGGAAGAGAGAGAGAGAGAGAGAGACGGGAGAGAGATAGAAAGAACATAGAAGGAAGGCTGGAGGAGAGAGAGATGCAAGAACGAATAACCTTTGAAGATGGAAGGACAAAAAGCAAAGAAATGAGGAAGGAATGGAAGAAAGAATGAGTCTCAGAGACAGCTCTGAAACAGGGAAAGAATAGATGGAAGGGTAAAGAGGGATAAAAGGATGCAGGAAAGACAGAAATAGGCCACGCTTTTGAAGATGAGATGAAAGATGTGGAGAGCTTTTGTTCCGAGCAGGCAGCCGGATTATTCATAATTTTTGGTTCATGTTCTTTCTTCGGGTATTTTCTTTGAATAGAGGAAGTGCGAGGCAATCGATGCGTGTCGTTCAACTTTTTGGTGGCGCAAGACCAGTGTGCTCGTATATACGCGTGTATGTGTGAGTGAGTTTATGGGCGCCGCATGGCAGTATCTCGCATGTGAGTGAGTGCGTTGGTGAATGAAGTTTTTGGCTGCTTAAGAATAGTATAAACATGTGCATATTGTGTGTATGAGTTTTAATGCGAGTATAGGAGTGTGTCGTGTGTGAGTGAGTACTCCGGTGAATGTAGATAAAAGCTACGTGTTGACATTTATGACTGTTGTGTATTTGAGTGTGCATAATGCTAAACACGTGCATGTAGGCACCATGTTGACAAATATATTACTTCTGTTAGTAAGCACATTTGATTTTTACTCAATGCTTTTTAATAGTCCTAATAAACGTTCCGCTCGTTAAAGAAATCTTGATATTTGAAAATTGCTACAAGAGCAGGCAGAGACACCGTTATTTGGGCAAGATTTTCGAAACTTTCAAAATTCCTATTCTGATGTGTCTTCTTATCAAATATACCACCCATACTATAAGGTAAACAATTTTTCACTGAGGACTAAAAGACTACATACACATATAATTATGTGCATATACATTACAAACAGACTTACAGGCGGGAAGGTGTGTGCTATAAAATACACATGTGCAAGTGAATGAGTGAGTGGTCAACAGATTAGTGTGGATTACGTTCTAGTACGCCTTTCAGCCACATAGAGACGGCTACCTCGTGTGGATGGATGAATGTATCCAATTTATGCAATTGGCTCTATGCAAGACTGCCTATGCCGTATGAAAAGGTATAGAGTTATGAGAAGTATGTACGTGTAGATATTTGAAGGTATGGCTGTATACATATGAGACAACATGCATATGAATAACAATTCACATATAGTTATGGATGGGCCTCTTTACGCAGATTTGACTTTTCTTCTTAAGCTGGTGTGAATATCAGTATAAATGTCAATATTTTCTTGAATGTTATGCACTGTTCGTCCATATCAGAGATGGTCCCGTAATATGGTGAATGAGAATGTTCTGTTGATCCTCAAACAGGCTGAGTGGTTGGACGGACAAATGGATGAATGGATGGATGGATGGGTGGATGGATGGGTGGATGGATGGGTGGATGGATGGGTGAATGGATGGGTGGATGGATGGGTGGATGGATGGGTGGATGGATGGGTGGATGGATGGGTGGATGGATGAACGAATGTATGGATAATTAATGGATGAATAGATGGATGGATGAATGGATGGATGAATACAGGATGATGGATGAATAGATAAATGGATAGATGGATGGATGGGTGACTGGATAGATGGTGGATGGATGGATGGATGGATGAAGGATTGTATGGGTAATTAATGGGTGGATAAATGGATGGATGAATGGATGGAATGATGGGGGGATGAATGGGTGGATGGATGGATGGAAGGATGGATGAATGGATCAATGGATTGATGGATCAATGGATGGATATCAAATAAACGATCAAGTGATTACCACCTCCATTTGCCGTGGTATCTATTAAATAAAAGACAACAGCAAAATGTGCCTTATTCTCATCTTCGGCTTTGTGTTTGCTATGCAGTGGTAGGTTACATCTGCCTAACAATACAGCTCGTTGGACTGCAAGAAAGGGCAACTCAAGGGCAATAACTGCAATATAAAAATGGCGAAATGCATGATGAAAGGGACATAATCATAATATAACTTTCTTTGCTGGGAGTTTAACCAGAGTATTGTCCCTTTATTAACTTTTTTTTTTGCTTGTTTCTTGTTGTTGCTGTTTTATTTGTCACCACTTTTTTAAAAGTTGGTTTCATTGCTATTCTGCTCCTCAAATAAACAGACAAATATACAAAGAAACAAACAACAAACACTCACACACCACATGCAACTACCACAGAGACAGACACACACACACCCCACAGACATACTTATACACAGGAAAAGGAAGACAAAATTCCCTTTTCAAAAAAAGTTCATAAGGCGTTTATTATTACATGTATTATTATTATTATTATTGTTATTATTATTATTATTATTATTAATACTCCCCAGTCCTAACATTACCTCGTTCACAGATAATGCGGAAGAGCTTAGCAGATTCCCGGCACATCGCTTGACTAAGTGAACTCACTCTCGCTGCCTGGCATTTGTGGATGGCTTTTTGTAGATGAATTAAATATCAGCCCCCCTTCACCTCTGGAGTTCACACACTTTTCAGCGAGTGGTATAGGGGCACTAGAAAAACACACACACACTTGCACACATATACGCATACAAACTCATAAATAGACAAACATACAGAGAGAGAGAGAGAGAGAGAGAGAAAGAGAGAGAGAGAGAAAGAGAGGGGGAGAGAGAAAAGACTTTGGGCATTTCTTCTGTTGTTACCGCACAGACAATTAAACTACAATACGCAAAAATATCACAATTATGAAAGAAAGACAAGATCATGACCCTTTGTCCCTTATTTACATCATCACATTAAACACTGTTTAAATTGATATTTTCCTTTCTCTCCCTCATAACAGTTTTTTTTAAAAAAATTTATCTTATTTTCATGTTTTGTCAAATTTGAACGTATAATGACACACACACACATACACACGAAGAAACACATTTTATAATCTGTTTAAAATGTTGAAGATGATGATGCAAACAAGTGACAAAGGATCACAACCTTCCGTTACAGTTTCATATATACTATATCTTTTTGAAGTACATCAATAGTCCTTCCACATTTCATGATAAGCTTTCATGATGACACAGAATTTCTCCTCTCTCAAATTATCCCATGGACTGACAAGGCTGTCCGAAATTTCTGACTTGTATCAACGTTCACAATAAATTATCATTCCTCCCTTTAACATTAAACATTTCATCTCTGGATAAAGCGCTTTTAATCCTTTCGTGTCTCCTGTCTTGTGAATCAGCGAGCATTCACCGAGCACAAAATAAACACACTGGACTCACTGCGGCCAGTTAGCTCGTTTTATTGTACTGAGACAATTCCAGACAGTGACACAAACATTGCACTATTTACTGAGTTTATATATATGCATAATTAGCCACAAACATTATCATGTAATATACAACATCAACATTGCAACATTCCAGTATTATGGACATGGACTGCGACATCGTATGTGGTAAATAATTCTCTTTAGAGGACTCGCATAGATAATTAACGTAAATATAACACAATAACTCATGTGTTATAATTGGCTGATAAAAGGGGAATAATTAAGTAGGTCCCATAACAAATACCATAATACTTTTATGATAGTTGTAAAAGTATAGCAGGGGTTTTAGTGAAGTTGCTGAAGACAATAATTATTATGTAACAACAATTACTGGTCATGATGAAGATGAGGTAAATGTTATCCCGTACAGTATAAAGCTGTAAGAGCTTTACAATATATTATACTGGTAAACAAAGATTTTGTCTCCGGGCAATCAATATGCTTACTTTATATTTTCTGATAAGCTGATTTCAAATCTGAAAACCGTTTTCTCCTATCACGTCACATGTTTTAGTTATTGGCCATTTGATGTCTAAAAAAAAAGATTTTTATGCAATATTGAATACACATTTTGTCCAGCAATACCCCCAACTGTAAAATGAATATAGGAATGATGCAATAATTAAAATAGAGATATGAAATGATGCCTGCGCATCACGTTCAATGATGCAATTAAACCGACGCGATCAACTGTATGTGCAATGCAATAGGCTTATTGCTTTATTGTTGCCACATTGTGTTAGAGGGATGTCGCTCTCTAAGCTCTACTTCACTTTTTTAGTCTTTGATAAGACTATGAGCACTGAATTGAGAGGCTGTGTATATCATCCTGACAATTTTTCCTATATAATGGAAAATTTGCTCCATGAGATCACTCCAAAAAGTTGACAAGTACATTGAAATTTGCATACAGACATCATTTTGGACGTAAAATTGATGACCAAGACAAACCATGGGCACCTCATGTGAGTTGGATGACTCGCTGTTCTGGAAATTTGAAGTGGTTTAATGGCCAATGACAGAAAATGCCTTTTGCTGTACCCATGATCTGGCGTAAACAAACAGATCATTACACTGACTGTTTCTTTTGCTTGGCGAAAACTGCGGGTTTCTCAAAGAAAAACAAGTCAAGCATTTTACACCCAAACTGACAATCAGCATTGAAACCAGTGCGTCATGACGAAGATAATCTTGTCTTTCTTCCACCTGCAGCCCTGCTAGATGATAGCAATAGTACTGATGATGAATGTTTCAATGGTGTTGTGAATATTGAGGATGAATTTGGTGAAAAGATGCCGCACTTGATTAATCAAGAACGGCTTAATGAGTTAGTCAACGACCTTTTCTTATCTCAGGAAAATGCTGTCCTCTCTGTTGCAACAATGGAATCGTTTACAAAAAAGTACCAGAACAACCGTGTAATGCATGTAGTCGACACACAATTCTTGTATCCTATTTTCAATGGAAAATGTTTGCTTCGGTAATGGTCATATGCAGGAACTTGGGCATGATCAATCCCAAATGAATGGAGACTTTTTACAGATTCAAGCAAGACAAATTTAAAAGCAGTACTGTTACACAATGACAACGTTAAACCTTCTGGGCCATTGGCGGATGCAGTGGGTTTAAAGAAAACTTATGGATCAAGGGACTTTCTTCTTAGAGTGTACCAGTATGTAAAACACAACTTGAACATTAATATCTTTCCTTCTTGGATTGCGGATGGGACATACCCAACATATGTGTTTCTCATGCCTTTGGAATAGTCAGAATGATGCCAGTCATTACATTAGAAAACAATGGCCAGAATGAGGTGGTCATGTATTTGGCAAGTACAGTGTTCAGCATATGCCTCTAGTCAATCCACAGCAAGAGTTCCTACCCCCTCTTCACATGAAACTGGGATGAATGAAGAACCTTGTCAAAGCAATAGACAGAAATGGAGACGGCTTTCAGTACCTCGGGGCGAAATTTGAAGGCGACAAAAGTGAAACAAAAATGAAAGAAGGTATTTTTGTGGGCCCCGAAATTCGTGAATTGTCGGCTGATGATTCGAACATGGAGTATTCCCTTTGGTTGTACAAATATTTATGGGAAATTACAGCGGGCAACTATTCTCACTTGGTGGAAAACCTGCTGAAAACAAACTGTCAGTTGGGAGCTCGAATGTCGCTTAAAATGCACTTTTTGCACTCGCATCTTGACTTTTTTTCCTTCCAGTCCTGGAGATGTCAGTGATGGGCAGGATGAAAGGTTTCAACAGAATGATATAAAGATGATGGAAGATATCAAAGTAAGTTTAATCGCAATATGATTTTGGATTACTATTGGTTTCTTCACGCGAAACGGACACTCCACACAAGCGAAAGTGCAAGAGTCTCAAGCATCATTCATTCTGATTCATTTAAAGAATGCTGCTAATTTGTAAATGCTATTTTTTATTAAAATATATAATCTATAGATTTCTTAGCAGCTTGTTAGCACTTTGAAATGTCTTAAATAGTGATTAAAATATATCTGTGGTTTACTTTTATTCTTAGCGACATTTCTACATCTTATGTTACTCAATAAAAAATAGGAACCTGAATATCATAAAAACCTGATGTGATGGTCAAAATCCGACTTGAGATCTGAAATCAGTTACCCAAAATTACCTTAAAACACATAGTGTTTTCCAAGAAGCGGACAGAAAACTGAAATTTGTTGACCAGTGTATCCTGACAGACCCAGTAGAAACACAAGCAGGCATTCCCGACTGCCTATGAAGTCTACAAGACGGCTGTCTGTTAGGCGTTCAAATCCTTATCAATCTAACAATATCATTCATTGTCTAATAGTCGGATACCCCTTTTTACCCTGGGCCCAGTCAGGAAATGTGTGTAAATTATCTTTCCCAAAGACAAAATGTCGGGATCGGTCTGAGTTCGAACCCAGAACTGATCTAAAATTCGACCTCAACCACTCGACCACAGACACCACACAGTTATGACAAGAAAAGTGATGATAATATTGATAACATTATTTAGAAGGAGAAGCCTGGGGGATTGCCGTGGCAGTGTAGCCAGGTGTCTGCTACTTGACAGAAAACTCATGTCTTGGACATCACGGCGGGTTCGAACCTTGAAACCTGCCATCAGGGAACGAGAGGGGTACGAAGATTGAAACCTGCATTATTTTTTTCAGTGATTCAACGGTCCCCTGAATGGGTAGTTAAATCCAACGTCTGGCCTTCTAGAAAAAGGGCGAATACATTTCGGGAATCTCGTGTGCACGTCATACGTTAAAGAACCCTTGGCCGTTCAAAGCCGGAAGAAGAGTAGATAAAACACGCCCGCTGTTCGGGTAAAATTTCCAAATTCCAAATTTTACCCGCAAAAATTCTCACCAAAAACAGAGCAGATACTTAAAACCGAGATAGTCCAACTTTCATAGATTGAAAGGTAAGTAATAATAATAATAATAATATTAACAATAATAATAATAATAATAATAAGAAGAAGAACGACAGGAAGGACAAGCAAAGAAGACAAAAAATCAAAGAGAAGCAGAAGAAAGGAGAAAAGAAGCAATTAAAGACCTAAAG
Source organism: Peronia peronii (assembly GCA_039654565.1). Taxonomy (NCBI): domain Eukaryota; kingdom Metazoa; phylum Mollusca; class Gastropoda; order Systellommatophora; family Onchidiidae; genus Peronia; species Peronia peronii. The sequence continues at coordinate 1,217 of JBCEWB010458865.1, read as the reverse complement.
TCCCAATTTTTAATGTGCCTCAGTAAAGGCAGATAACCACTGATTATTTTACCTCAAATCATTCAGCCGATTATTTCTCTTTGCTAGAGATTGTCCTCTCCAACTCATTGGTTAATCTTAAATTTGTGAGATTAACTATGTTTCACTTGTGTTTCGTTTTTACCCAGTAAAGGTTACTAAGAGTGTTTGTATCTATAAGTTAACACTTGAAAGACTAGTATTTGAAAGAGTCACTGCGCTGTATACAGTTATCGTTCAAATAGCAGACCACTTATTTCTCCTCCTACAATTAATTTTGTAGTGCAATAAAATGATTTACGAAACAAAACTACAAGAAAATAGAATAGAAAAAATAGTCTAAAATGAAATAAATAAAATGGAATAGAATGAAATAAAGTAAGATAACATTCAATTTAAAAAAATATTAAAAAAATTAAATTCAGTTCAATAACAATCCACCCCTTCCACCCCCCCCCCCCCCATGATGTAAAATAAAAATATCTCAAAGTATGCCATAGACAAAACAGTAACGCTAATTATTAACCCTCCGTTAACATTCAACAATATGTGTAGTTGCAGTGGTTTGTAGGTAGTAGTAGTAGTAGTAGAAATAGTAATATGTTACATCAGTAATGGTAACATTAGTAATGTTGGCAATAGTAGTGTGAATAGTGGTGGTCATATAGTGGTGGTCAATTTTGGACATTTGTAAAGATCAATAACTGCAGGCGAAAATGCCAACCTGACAGTGGCAATTATCTTGACCTACGTCAGGTACATTGTAAAAATTGACTGTAAATTTAGAGCCATTTGCTGTAAACTTACGATCAATTTACCGTATAATTTACTGCACAATTTTTTTTTCTGTAATTTTACAGTACATGTTCAGCATTATTTGTTCGGCACATTTTTTTTTGTCATCACAGCTTAAAAAGGTATTTTACAGCAAATCAACTTTTCCCCTGTAATTTTATGGCATTTTTTGGTGCTAAAGTTTTACCACATTTTTACACGAATTTTTTTTACAGTGCAGGTACGATGCGATGTCAAGATCAGGGTCAAGGTATCAGAACCTCCCTACCTTTTGCATCTCCTTGTATGCTATCATAATAATAACATACACGTACGTGGAAAAGTAGAATTACGAGACATAGATATTAATGCTATTTTTTTTTATGCTGTTAAAACTCAGCTTCCCCCCCCCCCCAACCCCCAAC
>JBCEWB010458754.1:0-19770 GCA_039654565.1 Peronia peronii | reverse complement strand
TAGATAGATAGATAGATAGATAGATAGATAGATAGATAGATAGATAGATAGATAGATAGATAGATAGATAGATTTATTCCGGGTTTGGAATAAGGGAAGGGACTAGGAGGTTCAGAAATTAGAGGTATCTTACAAAGATAACAATCGGTCTGTCTGTTTATCTGTCTGTCTTTCTGCTTACATGTTGTTAATCTGTGTATCTGTTTAGCTATCCCCTATCATAAGCTCTTTTAATCATGCCCGTTCGTATGCTGCAATGGATTTAGGGTGGGGAGAGGGGGGGGGGCTCAATAACTAAATACAAGTTATTTATAACTAGACGTTGTTCTGTTATTTTAGTATTTATAATTCTTCTTAGCTCAAACAAGCTTTGTGATTTACGTTATTTGCAAGTCCAGAGGACACTGTGAGAGTTACATATCAAGTGGAAAAACAAACAAACAAACAAACAAACAAAAAACAAAGTGGCGAAAAAAGTAGGAGGGTATCAAAATCAGCCAAGGTGGAATATGAAGCTTTACAATTTTAAATATAAAATGTAGGACTTTAAACTTGTGTTCCTCTGCAGAATTAAAAAAAAAAAAGTAAGAAAACGACCTTCCGAGACTGTAGAACAAAAATGCATTTCCCTTGCAATCGATATAGTTTACCAAAAATAGTATCAAATGCAACCCATTTCTACCCTTTTGTTATCATGCACCCTAAGAAGTCTATATGTCCTTTAGTGTTTACTTCCGATTGCTGTGACATTGCTATGGCGGTGTTTGGGATGAGAGTAAATACGTAGGAAAGACGTGTTCTGTAGGTGAGAGTCTGTGTGGTTCAAGTCAGTCGAACATTGCGATGATTGTTCCAAATCATTAATGCTACTCTTCATTGTCCTTGTCTTGGAAAATAAGACAGGACATTTCAGACCGAAAATTTGCCGAAGTTTCACTAGTTACTTGGTTCTGATATTCTGGGTCAACAATGTTTTCATTTCGTTCTAGAAAGAACATCCAACAAGTAATGTGCAACACTACTTCTAAATCGTGCTATTGATTTTACTTTTTTCTTTGCATAAGAAATATTTGATATGTTATGGTGATTCACATGCGTAATAGTTGTGACATTTTGACATTATACGTGCCATATAAAAATAGATATTATATACTTGTAATATAGAGACATTGGCATTTCGTGCATTCACGATTGATGTGGTACGCCTAGGCGACGGACCTGCGGTATTTCTGTATCGCGATAGCTTGAAAGGAGACACTTGAAATGCACCTAGGGCGTGAAAAGCTCAGGACTGGCGTCTGTGTGAATCCACATAATGTGCATACAGCCGTGTTTCTTGTGTGTGAACATAGAGGTTCTTCCGACTTGATTCGTCATAATTTGTTTAGTAGTAACTGATCAACTGGAGGAATGATTCCACTGACACTGCCTCGGTGGGAAAGTTACATGTTCGCAGACACTGTTTATGTTTGTTTTTTATAATTCAAAGGGGAGGAGGGCAGAGCGAAAACTGTGGGAATGGGGAGGGAGATGATTAAAGAACACTCTTGATTTCCTGTGTTTCAAACATTTTTTAGTTTCGTCAAGTTATAAACCTCTTCGCTGACAGCGTATAAAGCTACCTTCAAGCTCGTAGTCACAATATAAGCTTTAAATAATAACTGTTCATTTTCTGTATTTGGTTATGTACCTGATTAACGTATGTCAAAGTTCTGACTCTATTTCTACACCTGGATGGTGAGAATGAGCTGTGCTCGGCAAAGATTATGCGAAAAGCTCAAGAATTTGAAAAGTGTGCAACTATTTTACGACCTCTCACAGTGTTTGATAAAGATCATAATAGATGCCATCAATAGATCTCAAATATCACCAATTACTGTCACATCATTTGTCTTTGCATCTGCAACACCAGGTTGGGCTGTGTTTGGATTTGTTTGAGTGTCTGCCCAGTAAAGAAAGGTTAGGCTATGACAAAATGTCAGCGAGCTTGCTGGCACTGACTTTAGAATGGATTAACACATAAACTTCGTGACAGCTTGACATGAGCATTGTTAGAACGTTAACTGCACATATGTCAGTGCTGCAGTGCTGACATAAAATCATCACCTGCAAATCCTGGCGAAGCTCAGCGGTAACTGTATATTTGACCTCTGGGATACCTGACACTTGGCTGCCTCAAAAATGTCAGAATGATATTATTACGAGTAACCTCTTAAACCTATAAAGACTGAGGCACTCATAAACATAACGTCGCTTTAAACCCTCTATCACCCAGTCTAGCAGATATGCTACACAGGTTCAAAGAGCGGTAGCTTGAACACTAAAGATGTTATCAAACCGAGATTCTGTAATCCAAGAGGTAGTTGCTCAGATATAAATGTCAGGTCTCATTGATGGGCTCCGTCCTAAGCGAGTGGACCAGTGGTACCGCAAAGATAGTCAGTCTGATTTGTGACGTCACATTGAAAACATGACTTTTGTATCCACCTCTCATATCCTACCAGGTGAGTGTAACACTGCTTTTTTCAGCTAAATGTACTGAAAGTATATTCTTTTCATTAAATAATCCAGTTTTTGTACAAAAATACATAAATGTAAGTGTACCTGTATTCATCAAATTCTGTGTTGCAGATATGCAACATTGGGGTTTAACGGAAGGTTGAATGTATGTTGCATATATGCTACAAACAATGTAAATCATTGAGAAGGCCATATATTAATCATGGACTTCATTTTAGTACCATATGATGAACATTTATAGTAGGAAATGGCAAATATGTATGTTAATAATATATGGTAGTGCTACTTTGAGATCTACTTTTATTGTTTTTAATGTTGCAGATATGCTACATAGGATTCTCTTTTGTCTTGTGTCCTTAGCATGAATGACAGTATCACCCTTCTCGATTTTACAGATTCCTACAGCAGTGACATACAAATATCACTCAATTCAGATGATGAGGATTATTTCCCTGATCTTAAAGAAATCGGCGATCGATATTCAGATGATGAAAAGCAAAAGTTAGGACTTCAAAAGCGAACAGCAAACATTGTTCCCAGGCTTCCTATTTCCCTGCTGAAACTGAAGGACATGCATGGGCCTTCCTGGGCCCTTTTTAGGAGAAACATGAGGGAGATATATCTTTATCGTATCTTGAGGATTGTTCTACTCAATGAGGATGAATACATGTATGTGCCTCTTGCAGCTCTCAGGACAAGAGATGAACAAGTTTCTGTTGCAGATGAGACAATGACTGAATCTTCCTGGAAGAATGAGGAATTCCAGCAGCGCGATATTCTCCTTCACCCATCAGCTAGAAACACTACCAGATGACTTTGTCTTGAAGACACCATGTCAATACTTCAAAGAACTGGTAACAGATGACATGTTAAGAATTTGTTGCAACTGAAAGCAACAAATATGCTATGATGGAAACAATTAAAGGCATACAGCTAAAAAAGAATGTCAATGAATCTGGCTGAGTTTCAAAGCAGAGTGGCTGCTGGACTCATCCATGTTGCTCAATACGTCGGCCATCTGTTTGACCTATTGCGCCCAAGAAAATCTACCGAGCGCCCACTATAGTGACATCTGGCTTGACAGATGTAACCATCTCCCAAAAATGGGCAAACAAAAGAGAATGGTGCAACAGTGGAGATTGTGATGGCTTCATATTAAGTGTGAAACAGGCTATCAGTCTCAGCCTTAACAACGACAGAAACTGCTTCATGACATTCCACTGAAAAAACAAAGGATACATAAGCGTGGAAGTTGCATATATGCAACATAGAAAGTGAGATTCAGTTATGACCCAATGTAGTATATATGCTATATAAGATTACGTAATAAATAATTATCATTTTAGTAATATGAATGTGTCTCTGTCTTAGTTAGAGATAATGAAGCAAATTGCACATGAAAAATAATTTTTTGTTGTCAGTAAGTGTGTTTGGGTCATAGAGGGTTAAAACAACAACCACATAAAAAAATATTGACTCAAAGGCCTTGATATATATATATACAATATATATATGTGTGCATAAATGACTCAACAGTCAATATTCCTGAAATTAAAAAGAAAAACTGAAGAACGCTTAATAATATCGCAACATACCAGTGTCGGTTCACTGAAAGTAGATACTCAGGCAGTTTAAAACGGGCATAAAACTATCTGAACATATTTGTCAAGCAAGCATCACGTCTTGATAGGCTGCTCAGGATTATACATAATCTTAACGATTTATATGTAGGATCACGATATTCATGACATTGCAGGAGAATGTTTTCAAATATTTTTGTATAAAAAAAAAAGGAAAAACGAAAAAGAACAAATTTAAAAAAAGCTTACAGAGAGTTTGCAATAAGATTTTTTTAAACAGCTGTTATTTTGTAATATTGTTAAGTTCTGTGTCATAGAACACGGACATTCAGAGTGAGTAAAACAAGAACTGTTATATTAGAGAAACAAGACTGAGTATCGAATATATTTATTAAATCATGAGCTGTACATGGGAGGGGGGGGGAGGGATCGGGTGTTTAGGTGAGAGAGAGAGAGAGAGAAAGAGTATAAGTGTTTGTGAATAGGTCCATGATGTGTGTGCCTATCTGAAGGAAGCCGGAAATAATTGGGAGGGGAAATAGCCGGGTGAAGGACAGCTTAATTTGTTGAGTAGCAAGACCTCAGATTAAACCTACCATTACTGTATAAAGTTTAAGTATGGCTTATCACCTGACTTTCCTTTTCCACAAGTGTCACGGGAAAGTCAACAGGGAAAAATTTATTTGTTTATATTTCACTGAGAGATAATACGTTACGTAAGCTTCTGTCTTGAAGTCAGTTATTTCTGCAGCCGGCAGAGCTGACGAAATTGAGACGTCATAACTTCTCCGAGCGTTTTATGAGGGAAATCTCGCGTAATGAAACATGAGAGATGGCTGCGGAAGTTTGGCCCAGGATTAGCACCCTCCTTAGAGGTATCACTGAAGAGTGTCCTTGTTATCCTGGTCTCTTTATTAGGCGATATACTGCAACCCTGGCACCTGGTGAACATTAGGCAAAGGGTGTTTAGTCGTTATGAACGGCAATCAAAATTATATTAAGACGATGTATTTTTAATTACGTGGAAAGAAGGCCGGTCGTCATTGTGAATTACACAAACTGCTGCGGAATGCTGATGTTAAGCCGTTTGTCTGGTTTTCTCTGTTAAATAAACTTGTGAGGAAGACGGGATGAAAAAAAAAAACAGTTACAAGGGAAAGTGGGGATTGGGGGTTGGGAGGGGGGGAGGGGATATTTTACAGTATGGTCATATTGGTGTCACCAAGTACAGCAAAAAACAGTAAAAAAGGAGACGGGGTAACTACAGTGAGAAGAAATGCTACACTTTTAAGACGGTTTGAGAGAAACTTAAAACTAGTTTTGATCTTTCCCTAGGACAGTAGTGGCTAATGAAGGAGAGTCCTTATATCTGGGAGTAACTAAAACGTGACAGTGACGGTTTCCATCTTTTGTGGTGTGTTATATGTTGCTGTTGAAGAAATTTTTATGTGAATTGTATTATACCGATTGAACGTATAAACTTGCACTGCAAGAAATGGTGATTTATAGAAAACTGAATGTATTATATTAATCCTTTCCTTTTCTTTCCTAGTAACACTTTTCCTTCTTTATTTACAGAGGAGAAAAGGTATGTGAAATTTGCAGGAGAGTCGGGGAAGGGGGGGGGGGGGGGGCGGGATGGGCATAGGCATATCGTGTACTTTAGCATTTGTTTTATTAAGTACGTGTGAAAGTTATAGAATAGAGAGTTAGCTTGGTTCTACGTCCATAGCAGAACAATAAAACGAGACTAACAATTTCTCAATTTAAAAATTTACCCTGGCCGCAACATCTCCACTTTTTCTTTTCATTCAATTTTATATTTTTCATCATATTTTTTCTTCGACTTCCCTGCTGTCATTATAGTTGGTCAATCGTTATTTGCCGTTGTTGCTGTTGCTGTTGTTGTTATTTTGGCTGCCATTGTTGTCGTTGTTGTCTTTTCGTGTTGTTACGCTGTGTCTAATTGTAGATACTAGTCTAGTATGTAACAATCCTCTTCCCTTCCCCGTTCCCAGGCACACCCATCGGTAGTTACGAAGGTTGATGTAACTTGTATCATAATTTTCCGTCGCCAAATCTGCCTTTAGTTCTCTTCTGAAACAGAAGAGATGACATCCTGGCATAATGATTTAAGACAGAATCCCATATCCCGATATGGAAGCGATTGTCTCTGAACAATGCAGGCTTCCAAGCATAAAGCGAGCAGGAGTTTAGGGACAAAAGATCGCAAGGGAAAACTGCTGTCTCTTATTGTAATGGTGGAATGCTTTTATCACCGGAGGTGGAGAAAATCACTAATTCCAACGCCAAAGTTTAAAACATCAACTACTCTATCGTTGATTGCTCGTGCATCCAGTGCCTCAGCGGTTCCTCGATGGTTTGCGTAGTGAAGTCCTTGTTAGATCGAAAACACACGAACTCTCATTTTTAACGTTCACACCATACTGCTTGATAATGTGTTTATGAAAATCGAGACCTCGGTAGCCTAATGAGAGGCTCTATACTCTGGCCCCTACATTAAAGAAGATTGGGGTAGGTGGGAAGAAGGCAAAGAATAAGAGAAGACGAAACAGGGGCGAGGGAGGACGAATTGATCACATGAGATAGTATTGATAATGAGTTTTCTTGTCATGAAATATAAAGAGTAAGCGAACTGTCTCCAAAGCCCATCCAGGAAATGCAACTGGTTTGTTACTGTAGTACAGTCAATTGAAAATTGTCTTTACTTCTTCCGTGCCTTGACCAAAACTAGCAGGAGGATCCCTTGAAAACGAGACAACCACAGGAGCTAACCTGGAAAAATTAGATATATTATCTTCTCTGACAGACGTCATTTTAACACTATTCGGACACTTCTAGGGCTGAATACTGAAATTTTTTTTTTTGCCCCGATATTTCACCGAATGAAATATTTGGCGTTCTATCTTTGTTATCGGCAGAGCAATCTTCAGTGATTTGTAGAGCTGAGAATGACATGTTCATGTTTATGGAGAGACATTTTACAAATACAAGTCACAATGCCAGATTTACAGCAGGAAATGCTTCCACTCGTAACACTCATACCAAAAGCAGAGTGCCCTGTAAACATAAAATTGTGTACATTGTTATTGTTGTGGTTAGGCGTCTTCATACAAATCAAACTGCTCAAGAGTTTCACTTTCATGAAATGGGCAGGTCGTTTGATAGCTGACGACTTTTTTGTTATTGAGAGCAAAAATTTGTTACACACATTTGTGGAAAGGCCATACCTCGATTCAGGCAGACATTTTATTTTCATTTGGACTTTTGATAACCAACGACTCCTCAGTTTATCTATATTTGTCTGTATAAGAGGCTGGAAAGTGACTGGCATTTAAAAAACAAAATTTGCCCTGCAAAAAGATGTTATACTTGGATAATTTGTAAAGCAGTAAATGGCTTTGTTCAGGTTATGAATAGCTGTTTGCAGGAGGGGATTGGTGGAAATCTGCACTTTTAGTTCATGCCTAGGCGTGAATTTCCTCTCGTCTTATTGCAGAATGCTGTCCGATGAACCAGCAGTAAACACTACCCAAAAGATAGGTTTACTTTTTATGTCTGAGTGATACGGGATCTTTAATCTTCTTGATTTTTTTTTCCCCCTTCGATATGTGTGGGACCATATAATCATATAGAAAATCAGTAAAATGCCGCAGTTGGACGTTCGACACATTGTAATATTAAGTTCATTTATTTGTTACCAAGATATTGATCCTTTTTTTTTTTAACCCCCGTTATTGTAATGCGACTGAATCTGATCCTGAGCCTGAAACTCAGTCGATCTTTTAAACAGTCCTTTTGCAGAAAATATTTTTTTTTTTTTTTTTTTGCCCGCTTGTGAAAATGCATTTTCAGCTTTACAACTGAGTATACATCTTTCCCGTGGGAGCCCGGGGTTTATAAGTAGGTTCTCTGTTCCCATCTGCAAGCGGTGTAAGCCTGCCATTGGTGGAATGTCGCCAATGGAGTGCCATCTTCGACATACCAGGAGAGACATTTCTTCTCTCTCTCCTTGCTCCTGTCTTGTGCCCCGCTTTCTTTCCTCTTTTCTTCTTGACGTGTAAACGTATCTTACCGTGTTTGGCACAATATAGCCGTAATCGTGCTGATGTATCGTTAAACCCCAACACAAACAAACAAACAAACGTCTTTCATAATTATTACCGCCGCTACCACTGCTTTTGAAATTGTGAGTTTTTGTTATTGCTGTTATGTTTGTCGCTGTCGCTATGGTTATAGTGGCTGTGCCATTCTGTCGTTAAAATTGTTTCAGCGTTTGACTGATTGTCATATCAAAGTCCATAGATATGAAATAAGGCTCAATTGTCTTCTTTTCATTCTCTTTCCAGCTACTGTTCACTTATGTGTCAATCAGTGAGGCGGACACCTGTACGGAATGCACCCGCTCGCCATCTTCATGTCGACGCATCTCTGGACTGTACACAGTCACAGTGCTGACAGAGGGTACCTACAATCCCGTGGTGGAGATCCCTGCTCAGGCCTGCGGCATCAACATCACTGAGTTCAGCGCCAGTTCCAACTATATAGGTAAGAATAAAAGAAGTAGTTCGGAGACAAAACAAATATGCCGTAATCAAGTCACGGCATAATGAATGAGACTGGGCCACACAAATTTTCCGAGTCCGCTTTCCGTTAAAAATGAAGCAAGTGCCCAACTTTCGATTATGTTACAGTATCAGTGCAACCAAAGCTTTTAAAACAACTTTCTCTCTGAAATTTGAATACTATCATTACATCTTTATTCCACGACACCGCAGAGAACCTGATCAAGTTTTGAGTATGTCTCACAACTATGAAGAAACGATGAGAAAACTTTTATATACATATCCATTTAAGTGAATGGGGTTCAGCTTCCTTCAGTTCAGTTGAGTTAGAAATGAAGCTGATACTAAAGTTAGAAATAATAGCACAAGCACAATTTCGGTCTTAAAATTTCTCCCATATCTTCGTCGATGAGTAGACGACTGCTTCAATAATATAAGTATAAGAAAATAGAAATGTCCCTCTTAGATATGACGAAAGGCCTCTCTCTCTTTCTCTCTTTCTCTTACACCCCCCCCCTCCCCCCCACACACACACGCTCAACAGGTAATGATAATAATTCGACATAGCTGAAGATTTAAAGGTGTTGCGAAAAGACGGAGAACTGCGAGTTCAGTCTAGAGACCTTAACGTGCCTTCAAAGTGAACATTCCCCGGTTAGGCTGTATGGTTGGTTATTCTTCCATACAATTTTAATGATGATAGAAACATATCTCAATGAAAAAAAAATGAGGCATTTTTGTCAGCAATGACAAGTTGATCTCTACATCCATGCACATCTAACACTTTAACAAAAAATTTCATTAGCTTACTGTCAACACTAGTGATATTTTTACGCCAGCGGGGAGGTCAGAATTCCTATAAAATCATTTAGCCAAGCAGCTTCCATTTATTTTCTTTAGATCCTAAATTATTCAGATGTTACGTTGAGATGTCTAGATTAGGTTTCCTTTTTAGCCAACTTCAGAACTAAGATTAAAACTATTACATTTTAATTAAAAACTTGGTGAAACATAAGCCTGATCGGAAATGATGTTGAGCTATTTCTGTTTCCTGTGGAAGACGTAAATATCCGTTTCTTTTATGAACATGATCTCATTGCACCTATTAGTTTGGATCTCAGGGTGCCAAGCTGGCAAAAACTATTGTCGATTTAATTATGTTTGATTTGATTAATATCTCAATTTAACTTTTTTTTAACAATTGTTCTTGCATGTATTCGCAAACTGATGAATATTGTATCTTATCTTGTTAAGTTCAGTTCGACGAGATACTCCATGCATAAGCTGCCAAAATAGCACTTCTGCGCACTATAGTTTCAATAACATGGAAATTACTTGATATAAATATATATTATATAAGGGGGAGAGGGGATGGTTATTGGATATTGTGCTACTGTGTTTGCAGCAATTGCAATACTGCAGGCATCTGCTAAGGTACTACATGTATTGTGATTTCTCAAGAACTTACGTCCTCGCAGTTTTATTTTTATCTATTGCACCTGAAAACTCAAAGACAACGTTCCCCTATCAAGCAATTTGGCTCTCATATCAGAGACAAGAATGAAAGTCGTCTTAGTTGTTTGATAACCTTCTGATACACATTTATGTACTTTAACACCTGGAGATCGTTGATAGCAAATCATAAATGACACATACAACCGACATCGAGTCAATGGGCCTGTTAGATAAACACTCCAATTCAAAGTGTTGTTTTTAAGAGAACGTGAAAAGTGGTTGGGCGTGATTGGTTCATATCAGGTTTGGTGTGAAGAGGGTATGCAGTAGAGGATAAAGGACAATTTCTGTTAAGGAAGTTTGCCACACCAAGCTTGTTAGTCCTGACAATAATGGCTGTAATAGGCAATCAGCTACGGAAGAAAGATCACAGGTGCTTACATCTGGTGAGAGCTAAGTCGTGCACTTACTCTCTTAACCTGTGCACTTCAGTCTTATTAGTTGGTGAATAATGAATGCCAGGATGCGCTCTCGCGCCAGATTGAACAAAAGTTGTGTTGAGCAAAGACGATGTGCTCAGACAGGTGGGAGAGGAGAGTAATTAGTTCCCGATAGAACGTTTTGAAAGAAATGTACATACACAAAGAACGTAAACAGGTTTGTGGTAGTTTACTCAGACCGTTTTGAGCTTGACATACGTGACTATGGTTAATTTTGCCTGTCATGCAGGGTGGCTGAAATTTGACATAAATAAATAAATAATGATGACAACAGTAAGAAATTGAAAGACAAATTGGATCGCATAACTGACTGAATGAATCATTTATTATTTATTCACTTATTTATCTTTTCTTTGTTTGTTTATTATTTATTTATTTATCATTTATTGATATATTCATTCATTTCGACATTCATTCATTCATTTGTTCAAACTTTCAAATAAATTTCAACACACCCACATAATGTTTTCCACCTTACAAGTCACACTCTGCACAAAGTGCTGTTGTTATTGTTGCTATGGTCGTCATTGTAAGTGACTTTTTTTTTTAATTGTTGTTTACTTTCCGGTTTGATTTCTTGCTGGCGTGTTTACCTAGATATCCTCTGACAGAGTGTTCTGCACTACGTATTCCCATTAGATGCGTAAGATAAGGATGGTTAGTCTGAAGATCTGCTGGTCTGTCAGTATCTCTGACTTTCTGACAGTTAGTGTGTTAGTTAATCTCCTCCTTTTGTCTTTGCCTGTCTGTCTATGTTTCTGCCACTTGTCTTTATACATCCGTCTGTTTGTCTGCCTATTAGCTAGACTATTACCAGATCCACACCAGTCCTTGTTTCTGTCTTTGTCCTTATGCATGACTACCTGCCTGTCTGATGTTGTTTGTTTGTTTGTATGTATTGGAGTTTAACAGCACATCAGCACGATCACAGCTATATTGTGCTAAGAAGAGACGAAAGAGAGCGGAACAGAAGACAGGAGCAAGGAAAGAGAGAAGAGATGTCACTCTTGGAACCTCGAGGATGGCCGTCCATGGGAGACACCCCATTGATGGCGGGCTTTCACTGCCTGCAGGGGTAGCAAAGAACCTATTTATATACCGCAGGCCCCCTCGGGGGGAGCTGTCTGGTGCATGACTCTACCACTGCTCAGTTATCCCCACCTCCCCTCATCACCCAGCCTCTTCTAGTTTCCCCCACCCCCAAGTGACAGTCTTCCTGTCCGAAATGTTCCATCCATCTGTATTATGCCGTATTTTAAGTCGACACCGTGCCTCTTTCCGACATACCTGTGCAATGGATACACATGCTTGCGCACAAGAGAGTTCAATACAGTACGACCATTTTCTCACAGACAAAAAGACACTAAAGCGTTAACAAGTACTATTTTCAACGCATCAACAAACGCCATGTGTGGTCCTGCATAGACCAACCTCGCAGAGGCTATTTATAGACCGTATGGCTAGTCAATTAAAGGCCTAAGATACCTCACGGTCTGGCGCACAGCCTTCTGTGCTGGTGCAGTCGCGTGCCAGCATAACATAGCATAGACACCTATCGACTTGATGCACTTTTCATGACGCAGGTAAAATGACCACACCGCAGCGACACTTCAGTTGAACTCTCAGTGTTATCGTTCCACTGGCCCAGGGCAAGCGGACCTTTCACCTGCTGGCACCTGGCCGCTATAGAAGAAAATGTGTGTGACACTTGCACCTTCGTGATATCATTGTAACGCGCCAGGTGGGACCTTTTGTCCCGGGGTGTCACCGGATCAGAAAGATAATTTAAAGCACTCGGAGATGCCTGTGTCATAGACTGTCAAAAGTTAATGATGTAATAATATTTAAAGTAACTCGTTTCTTAAGTTGGTTAATATCTTGTTGATCATGTCAAATATCTCTATAGCCAACCTAGCTTTCATTTTCATTGCGTGTTTATTCAACAGATTAGACATGAACTAGATCGACTCGTGTTATTGTTAGTTTTTGTGAAGTTTACATGTAGACTGTCGCGTTTAACTTGAGAAATTATTTTGATGAATGGAAATCTCAGACTATTTAGGTTTTATCCTCGGTATATTATCATGAGTCAAAACTTATCGTTTTACTGAGACAGATGTGGAGAAACGTCCATCAAAATCAAAGCAAGATAACATTTATTGTGAGAATCATAAAAATACAAAAGTCTGCGTCTCAGCTATGAGGTGCATTGCAACTGCCCTTTCCATGGTTCTGTTTTCTGGGGATATGACACAGATGCAAAATCATAAAGCAACTGTCTTGTAAATCCGGCATTGTCAGGCAGTGGTCAGGAGGGACTATGCAAAGGCCCGAATAATGACACTAGCAGCCTACAGCTGCAACTTTATCTCTCTGCCCTTGAGTTCTTGTTTGTCCACATTAGACTGTCTTAATAGTTCTTATCAAGATCACGTCATCTCAGCTTGTTGTGACTTTGGTTTCTTGGTTTGGTCCTGTTTTGTTCTATTCTATGTAACAAGATAAATATTGAATCACAGTTTTGTTGTGAGCAAATGCACCAAAGTTAACGATATATTCAATCCAATCTGTTTGTTTTTAGTCTGTTATATCCAGTTTGTATCTTGATCAATCTGTCAGACAAGAATGTCCGTGAGATTTTATGTGTGAGTGCCTTTAAACGTGTGGATGTTCGGAAGTGTGTAGAATGTATACGTATATTTTCCTCAGTACGTATGAATGCTCTACACAATACAAATAAACTGAGTTGTCTGGCATGTTGCTTTAAGGAAACATTCACTTTAATTTTATGGTCACTGCTGCATTCCGTGATCTTTAACCCAATTTACTTCACATTCCACAGTCTTTAAGTATCTGTCTTGTAATCCTAGTTTTGCCCTCTCATCTGTGCCTTCTGACAGGTGGATTATTCCCGCTAGTGATAAAATTCAATGAAACTGAAAAAGAGCATTGCTGTTTCTAATTCCACTGAATTCCTGAAATCTATTCTGCGTCATTTCTGGCCCAGCTCTCTTTTGTGAGCTGTATCTGGTATGTTCTTTGACCGCATTTAATTGCCCGTAACTGTAAGTCCAGGCATGTGAAAAAAAAAAAAGTACTCGTAATTGCCGCGTCGAATTCCAAGCTAATTATATCTCTGGGAGATCTGTTGGTGTACTTTTAAGCAGAATGCTCTGCCAACTTGTCGTTTTGAAGGACAGAGAGGATAGGTGCCAAAGGAAGCAAAGAAGGGAAGTTATAATAAAATTTCACCTTGCATTTTTTTTATTTAGCCTGTTATCTGTCTGAATGCCTGCCTGTTGTTTATTGTCTGTATGTTTGTTTGTCTGTCTGTTGTCTGTCTTTCTGTCTGTCTGTCTGTCTGTCTGTCTGTCTATCTGCCTGTCTGTCTGTCGATCTGTCTTTCTGTCTACCTATTGTTTATCTTACGTTCTATATACGTCTTTCAACCTCCTGGTGGAGGTTATCTCGATTTGTTTATCTGCCTGCTGTCCAGCCATCTATTGAACTTTTAGCCGAGCTGTTTACTTGTTTGTTGTGCGACGGCTGACTAAGGCGTTGGCTGAGAAGGGGATTGTTTTGTTTGTTTGTGTTGGGATTTAACGCACATCATCACGATTAAGTCTATATTGTGCCAAGCACGATGGTACGTTCACATGTCAAAAAGATTTATTAAAGTATATATAAAGTATAATACCGTACGGACGATGCGTTTTCGAGTTATAAAGGGAATGTCAAAACGTGTAAACGTGTTTATAAATTTGGATAATCAAAGAGCGTACAGCATAATTAACAAAAGGGCGGAGAGAAGTAAACAGAAGCAGTTCCGTGAACGACTTTGTTATCACTATTATTATTATTTTGTCTGTGCACTGCGTTTGTTGCTATCAGATGCTGATGAAGTGATAATGATTTATTTCCATTTTTGTATCATTACTTTTGTTTCATTTTTGTGTGTGCCTGAGGGTCATTTAATTTTTGTTGTTATATCTCGGTCTGCTCCTGATAAAAATCAGGGCAATTTTTAAAAATAGTTTTCCCAAGGCAGCGCTCAAATCACTGAATAGCCAATAATGGTTTGTTTTATGTTTTTCTTTGTGTGTGTGTGTGTGTGTGTGTGTTTTGCTTTAATTGACATTATCTATTGTTGTTTCTTTGTCAGTTTCACTTGTTTGTTTGTTTATTTGTTTGTTTGTTTGAACAGAATTATATCATTTTGCTTTACTGCTGATTGCACAAAGGCGTTTTAAAGCAGAGGATTGGGAAAAAAACTGATCAGGTATTTTGTTGTTATTGCGGATTGAATCTAAAATTCTGCTTGTGTTTTCCTATCCTTACCTGTCACATGGTCTCCAACGAAGATGAGTAGTTGTCTTGGATATGATGCAAAAAAGAAGATTTCTTTGTTTTTCTTAAATAAATTCTAGCCGGAAAAGTTCTTATCCGAACGAACCATCTAATCCTTCCCCAACCGTCTAATCGTATTTGTGGTTCTGCCTCCATAATATAATAATAAACATAAGAAAAAAAAGATTTACAATTGAGAAAATGGCATGAGTTACAGCTAAATCGCCTGTGGCGAAATAAATACTGGACACGGGTAAAGATGTATCTTTAGTTGTACTTACCGCTGGTGTGATTGGTTTCCATAGCTACTGCTGCTATGCTTGCTGCGATATTTCTCTTTGATTGTTACAACATGAAAATCCACCATTTTTTCTCGTCATTTACAGACATGGCAACCCGAAAAAAATCGCTTTTGTCGACTAAAGTATTGAAAGTGTTCTCTCAGGATGTTTATCTATTTGAACGATTTAACTTTATTGTCATTTAGTTTCACAGAATAAGAAGCACCAGGAGGTTGAAAGACGTATATAGAATGTAATATGAAGTCAAAGATCTGACCGAGAAAAGAAGAGTATCAATGTGATCTTGATTTTGACACCTGAGAATTAAAAATATATAGCCGTGGCAAATCTATTTACCACACAAGTAAACTTGACGAAAATTTGGTGCACAACACAAATGTAACTGTTGTATAGCCCGATTCCCCCATACAAGATTCCCGTTAGTGGAAGTCACCAACCTGGCAACCCTTGCAGCATGACAGATTATGTAAATCGCCTCCTCGACTCGTGCCATCCAGACGATGTTTTGTTTCTCGCCATTTCAAATCAATGTCCAAAGCACAAGCGCTTTTTTGTTCAGTCAGATGTGACATTTAGTCCCAGCTTGTTCTATCCCAATCCCCAACACATACGCAAAACTATCGCATAATTTAGTTTCACACAAAGTTTTTCAAAAGTTTCTGCCACTTCTATTTAGACACACAAGCTCTGGCTGCCGCCGATATAATCAGCGGATTTCGAGAGCTTACAAGAAACGCTTGGAACCGATAAGTGCCGTCCAAAATCTCCGTGCCAGTGGAATTATGGGGATTTCTATCTTTCAGCAGTTGACAAATGAATGGCTCTTTTGGATGCCGAAAAGATAACAGTAGGACATTACAATGTCTCAGTACGATAGATTGTCCTAAGCCTTCCTAGCACATACATTGTAATTATGTATCTATGTCTTATATGGATATCTGCTCTAGATCAGAACAAACAAACAAACATTCTTACTGACGTATTGTGGGTAAGCTAGAAGTGCTGATTTCACCTCTTTACTTGTAATTTGGGTGTTCTTCAATTGTTCCGCAGGTCGTTCATTGACACTGGTTTCGACCTTGATATAATTATATACTAAGTGGAGCAGACCATAATTAAAATTCCGTAAAAGTTTGTTTCCACTTCCTGAGTTTTGCCTCACGGCTGCAATGTGTACAATTGCCGTGAACAGTAACTCTGTAGGCGATCAGACCCAGACGTATGATGTAAAGCATGTGGGTGTAATTGTCTGCCCCTTGGTTTCTATTGTTCCCCTGTCATGAATACTATTGCTGCCAACACCAGTGAGTCACAGGAATTTCTGAAATAGCACAGTGGTGAAAATTCCCCAATAATCCGCTTTTTATTCTTATCTTATTTCTAAAGATATCCGCCTTCCCTTCTCACCTTAGCCAGTGTAACTATAGTGTTTTTGGGATAAGTGTTTTGGTATCGATATAATATACCCAAGTCAGAGTTGTGATCACTGTTCTAGATAGCTCATACTCTGTACACATACATAAAAGAGGGTTGTATTTTCTCATTAGGGAATAAAACATAAATTTAAAAAATTCCAGGATTTTAGACTCATTTGACTGAATGACGTAAACAATGGCTTGCTAATAATAAAGTGTCAGTGGTACGAGGTGGGTCTTTTTCGATACTTTGGAGTCAAAGGATTATGTGAAGCATGGGGACGGCAGTAAAGTTCTTGCACACCCTCTAGTCTAGTGGGCAACTAATGGTCTTCTGGCTGGCCTCCCCTGACCACTGACTGCCCACAACCTAGACATGACGGGAAAGGACACTGGGCGTGCCCTGACCAACTTGCTCGATTAAACAATGGACACCGGGCGGTCTCTTTCCGGGACAGTGAACATGGCGGATGTGACATAGCAGTATTTTAATAACATATTTAGAATGACAGTTGACATGCAGTCACGATAGCATCTTTACAATCACTGTGACCACCAGTGCTTTTAGTTCCTCTTTCTTTCTCTCTCGCCTTGTCTGCCCATCTCACTCCTTCCATGACTCATATTGGCCAGCTTCTCTTACTATAATTATACATATACACATTGATCTCTTTATTTCCGCTTGTTTCTTTCCATCTCTTCCTCTCCTCCCTTTCCTTTTCTCTCCTATCTTCTCTACCTGGAAACTAACCAGCTAATAATTACTAGTTATTACACACTAATAATTACATAATAATAGAGAGTATTTATATAGCGCTTATCCCCGTACAGTACAGGCTCAAAGCGTTTTACAGTCTGTTATTATCCCGACAATATCCAAAGAAGACACTCATAAATGTTCTCAGCTTCCTGGGAAGCATACAAGGCGGTTGCCTGTTAGGCGCTCAAATCCTTATCAATCTAACAATATCAGTCAATAGTCGGGTACCCATTTAAACCTGGGTCGAGTCAGGAAATGCGTGTAAATTGTCTTTTCCAAGGCCAAAATGTCGGGATCGGTCAAGATTCGAATCCTGGAACTTTAGATTCCACGTCCGACGGCCCAACCGCTAGGCTACCGATACCTTATGGTATAAAAGTGTACGATATCGGTACTGAACTAAAAAAAGAGAGACTAGATATCATGAAAACATGAAAATAACCAGTTTATTTTTGTCTGTTGTTGTTGTTGTTGTTGTTTTCGTTCGCGTGAGAATCTTAACATCAAATAATGAAATTTAGAGTATATGAATTTACAGATAACTGTCCAAAATATTGTACTTTACAGATGATGTGTCGAAAACGTAAATGAACCTCGCTAACGTTTTATAACTGAACTGTCAAAAATGTAGTAGGCCATGTTAATTTTCATAGATGAATGCCAAAAATGTGAAAGATATAGTTAAATTTGCACAGATGAACTTTTAAATATGTAAAAGATCCAGTTAATGTGACAGGTCATCTTAAAGCCTTTGCCACATCCTCTTGGACAATGTTAACCGCAAGAGAGGAACAAAGCCTAGAATTAAATTTAGAGATGTTGACGGAGGAAATGGCATGATAACCGTTCATCGTCCGCTGGCTAGCATTGTTTCCACCCAACTGGAGCCTGTGTTATGGTCAAATGACGCGAATGAGAACTCAGCCCCAGGCCACCGCCTTGTTTTTGTCATGAACGACATTCCCCTCAATCCGTGAGGCGGGTTCTCCATTGTGTTGGGAGCGTGGAGAGATGAGTGTGAAGAGTCCCCTTTATGCTGAATCCCTGAATGCCAGATGTTAAGTAAGGGGTGGACAAGGACACACACAAGAGAGACATCATCGGCTGAACGCTGTCCACTCGCGGTGTTTAGGTGCTGTCATGGTGGTGGTGCAATTAGCCATGGAACATGGACTGCCCGTGACATAACACGAAGGTCAACGGCTCAAGCTGCCTACGGGGAGGGGAGGGCAGTTATATGCTTTAACCCCAGAAATTTCAAGAGGCCGATCTGACTCAATAGTGGATATTTATACTTTGTACGAGTAAGATATGCAAATTTTGAATAATGTTTCGTGGTTGTAAGAGAGATCATCTTATCTCTCAACTTTAGCTCAGAATGTTTAGTTCCAAGACCTGCACAAGGTTCATCTTATCTGTCGAGACTACAGCGACATCTGTCGGCATTCTCGGGTTAAAGACGAGAAAATATTCCCAATACTCTAGTCCTTCCCCTTTTAGGACAGACCCGCCTCGGTCCTGATCCCCTGGAAAACTGAAAAAATTCCAAATTAAACCTGATATTCTGTCTATTTAATTCTTGGAATGTACTTGTTGATGACGATTATGATGTTGACTAAAGTCACAATGTTTTCCCCTCGGTTGGCACAGCTGGACTTTGGGCTTTTCATTTGTCGCTGAACTCATAAAGTGGAAAAATGAGCCTGCTGCTGAAGTTCTATTTTCTTCTTCGAAGTATTTTTTTTTTTAACTAGACAGTTCTTACGTTTTGTTTTGTTCTTGATTTATTTGTTTTGTTCTCTTTTTCTACGGCAGACGTACGTTTTCTGGCTTGACAGTTTTAGTTAAAATTTCTTATGTGTATACTTTACGCACTGTTCATGTGCCTGTATGGGATCATGTAACAGTTGGTTCTTCGTGTATGTGTGTGTGTTGGTCCCAAATGTGTGTATGTGTATCTTTTTTTTTTGGTTCCGTTTCTTCCATTTCTTCTATTTTCTCACTTCATTCCTCCCTCCCTCCCTCTCTCTCTTTCTCTCTCTCTCTCTTGCTTCTCTTTCCCTTTTACCCATGTTTGCTATGTATACACTACAGCCCCTAGAAGCAATTTCCTGGCTTCTGTACTTGAGCTTAACAGACTGTTATATTTACCGTTGACAAATTCCTCCCCAACTAAGCCTGATCTCATTGTCTCTATTCTCCCTCCCCTTTCCTCCTGCATCTTCTGTCTATGTATGTATGTATGTATGTATGTATGTATGTATGTATGTATGTATGTATGTAAGTATGTATGTATGTATGTATG
>JBCEWB010458644.1:0-19771 GCA_039654565.1 Peronia peronii | reverse complement strand
AGATAGATAGATAGATAGATAGATAGATAGATAGATAGATAGATAGATAGATAGATAGATAGATAGAGATATAGATAGATAGATATATATATAAAAGACTTGAAGTTAAGTATGTTTGTCTAAAGAATATTGACTGTTTCAAAAACATGAGATTGTCATTACGATTGCCACAACAGAAATGATTGGGAAAAGAGTACATAATTGAAAGTAATCATTTTCATGCATTTTTCCTTGACTGTTAGACTGCGTCATCAGTACCCACGCCCATGGCCAGGCTGACAACCTCTATGACAACCTGACTGTGATTCACACACGTCACGGTGTTGGTCTCAATGTGATTGCCGTCAATGGATTGTTGCATGTTACCGTGGCTTTGCCGCCCTCCTTGAAGGTATGTCTGTTATCATAGCATTATGCATATGGTCATTACATACTAGTAAATGATATTATAGCTGTATGGTTTGGCTGCAAATTATTTCCAAATAGAAGAATTTAAATACGTGGCCTAATGACTTCAACAAATTCTGATATTAAGTATATTATATTTATAAAGAGAGATAGAGAGAGCAAGGGAAGGGGGCGCAGTAGCTCTATGGTTTGGCGTCTGCTTCAGGGTGAAAACAACTCAGGGCGGTGAGGCCGAGATTGACTCGCGGGTCCTCCATTGGGGGATGGAAAAATACCAAGATCGAAACCTGCATTTTTTTTTTCATTGACTCAACGGTCCCCTAACTTCCTCCGGGTAGAGAAGCTCGACATCTAGACTTCTCGGATAAGGACGAATATATTTCGGAGGTCCCGTGTGTACGTTACGCACGTTAAAGAACTCTTGACAGTTCAAAATCGGTGACAGAGTAGCTGCGTGCTACTTTCCGGGCAAAATTTCCCAAATCCCAATTTTTACCCACAAAATTCTCACCAAAACCAGGCAACTACTTAAAGGCCGAGATAATCCTACTATCTCAGGTTTGAAAAGCTTAAGAAAAACAAACAGCAAGGGGAGGAAGAGGGCGGGAGGGGTATGAGAGAGGGAGGGGGGAAGAGGGGGGCAAATGAAGGAATAAAGACTAAAATGAAGAAAAACATCACCTCTGCAAGACATAAGTAGTTCTGAACATCTTAATCCGCAAGATACGTTTAGAAATCTGTACTGTCGCCATCAGTACAAATCAGTCTACTGTGATGCAGGGGAGATTCCTGTACAAAAGGAACCATACTGTACTATTATAATCTCTGTAGGCCCGGTCAAAAAATGAATAAAGATAGATTTGTATTTTTGCTTATAACAGTAAAGACCTGGCAGATTTATTGCATCTTATTCCTATGTGAGAACAGTGTATAGGAAGGAACCAAAAAGCTTTGACAATGTAGATTTTTTGACGGTACATTCATTCTTGAATAGGTGAACATTTACTTGTCTTTAACTGCAGCTTTTCATTAAAAACAAATTGTATAATCACTAATATTTTGGTAGGATCGTGTGAGTGAATCTTCACATCGGTCAAATTTGAAATCATTTTAGATGTTGATTTTCTGGCTGGTCTGAAAAACAAACCTTCAAAATTTGAAAAATATGCACACAAAGGGGTTGAATGAAGACTTGGGTGTTGTGAGAGACAACTGTGTCGAGTATTGGTTCAGTTGTGTGTTTATTTGTCCCCAGACTAAGGAAGGAGCTCCTAACCAAGTGGTTGGTTTGATGGGAAATTATAATGATAATCCCGATGACGATTTTCAGTCGTCCAAGGGGATGCTTGTGCCTAGCAGCGACAAGGAGCAGATCTACGACCCATTCGCCAAGAGCTGTAAGCACATTTTTCATTCATTGCAATGTACATTTATGTTCAATGAGTTGGGGTTTTTTTTTTTTTTTTTGTCTCTTGAAGCTGAGATTTTCTGTCTGTACCTGTTTATCTGCTCTCTGTCTGTCTGTCTGCCTGCCTGTCTATCTGTCTGTCTATCTGTCTGTGTATTTATCGGTCTATCTATTTGTCTGTCTGCCTGCCTGCTTACCTATTTACCTGCCTTTTTATCTGTCTGTCTGTCTTTCTTTCTGTCTGTCTGTATATTATCTCTGTCTATATATCTATCATTCTGTTCGTCTGTCTGTCTTTCTGTGAAGCTAGATAAATCTCTCTGTCTATCTATCTGCTCTGTCTATTTTTATATCTACGGTTCTACCTGCCGGTCCATTTTTTTCCTAAATCTCTAACTGTTCGCTCATAAAAGCGGTCATCGGGAGTGCCAGTCCCCCCTGTCTATCTGTCCCTCTTTGAATATCTTCTCTCTATCCGTTTTTCTTTACTAAGATAATCACTAGTTAGTTTTATCCCAGGGCAAGTTTATAATACAGATGAGAGTCTGTTTATGGACCACAAGATTTCAGAGGATCTGGATCCAGACCATTCATACTTTGAACTAGGAGATATCCCTACATCGTTCTCCGTGAGTTTCTGTCTTTACACACTTAATTATACTATGAAAATTCTCATTATGGGGACATTTCATTGCTTTTCCACTAATGCTTTATCTAGTTGTTGTTATTGTTGTTGTTATTGTTGTTGTTGTTGTTGTTGTTGTTTTTGAACACCCGTATATACAAAGTTCCACCGGGAAAGGCCAATAAACTGATCAGTGGTCATTGACTGAATGAGAACGAAAGAAAGAGTTTCGAGGGGAAAATGAATGAAGAGGAGAAGGAAACAAAAAAGAAGGAAAAAGATGAACGACAAAGAAAGATATAGAAAAGGAGAAAGAGAGAATTTATTCTAAATATTATATTCTTTGCAATTTATTGGTAATGTGAGCATTTCACAAAGCTCTATTTTGAAAATTTGCCCCATTGCATGCTGTTCATTTTTGCTTTTTTTTTTTTTTTGGCTGGTCTTGTTTTTTGTTGCTTTTTTCATGGTGGCACTGTGACCATAGGTTGGATTTATTATGACTGGTGTGAAAACACTGAACTTAATAATAATAAAAACATCAATTGGCTTTAGAATTTTAATGTTGCATTTGAAATATTGTGTGATATTTTATACTAATCTATTTTTACCTAATTTGACTCTTAAATTACTTGGAAGGCTTGGAAAGGCAGACTGTGACATACAGGGACTTGAAAGACCTGTGCCTAAACGCTTGACACAAATCTTCATCAAATGCTACATCTGTGACAGAAACCGGCGATCATGTCCTTTTACATTTGTCCCGTGGTTCTTAGAACTCTGTGCTATTGAATGATACCATATCGGTCAGTGGTTTAATGAAAGTCGTTTCCCGATCAATCTCGGTCATGTTTGTCCCATATCTCTTGGTGTAAAAATTATTCTTTCAATGTCGCGTTTTCCCGTAAGTTCGTCATATCTCAGAAATTTTGGTCCTTGTACAGATAAGATATTATAATAACGGCCGCAGGACGTCTTTGGCTTCGTCTATACAGGTCATCTTCCCTCGAATAGGAGCTCCAAAACTTCCACCAGATACAATTAAACGTAATACATGCGGAAGAACTAATACAGTGCTCCACATAGTGCTAGAATGTCCCAAATATAAGGCTGAAAGAGAAGACCTATGAAAAGTAATGACAAACAGGAGAGAAGACCACACCCTGCATAACATCTGTAAACTAAAAGCGGACGAGAAACATAAGCAGATACTAAAGAAAACTCAGCAAAGATGCCAATATAGATAAACGAAAACGGAATTAGAAATAATAACCCTCGCCAAATAGGATGAAGCAACACTGGGGATGCTAGGTTGGAGACAGACCGACTAAGTAAACAGGGGAGAAATCGAAAAAACAAAACGAGAATTAAGGGGAGGAGACGAAGAAATAAATAATAACTTGGAAAAGGGTATAACGAGAGAGAGGGAAAGGGAAGGAGGTAGAATAGGAGGAAATCCATGTCGGCAGTAAATACTAACAGCAACAAATATAAACGAGTAGTGGGAGGGGGGAGGAACGGGGGAGTAGGAAAGAAAAAACACCGAAACAAATCTGTAAATTTCAAAGAGTCTCCGGACGGACGATTGCATATGAAACCGAGTGGTCCCTGCGCTCTGCTGGCTGGAGACTCTAGACTCTGCGGACATGGAAATACGCCGGGGATACGAGATTGCAGCATATTCGTTCGGCGGCCTAGGAACACTGGCGAAGCCGAGTAGTCCGACCTGTTCCCCCTCCCCCCTCCCCCCCCCCTCTCCTTTTTGCGTGCCGATCAGAGAAGTGGATCCGTTGGATACATTGCGTCATCGCTCGAGAGATGGGGACAGACAAAATTGAGTAGTCTTTTGTTGTTCTCTGCCAACCGAGAGACGCGAGGTGGAATAACCCTAAACCCCAAATCGACCTAGGGATTCCCCAGTATGTACATAATGTAAATACAATAAACGTTGTCCAAATAACTATTGATTGTCAATTGAATGTCGTGAAATAAGCATACCAGGGAAATAAGAAATAAAGGCCGAAGGGCTCATCCCTGTGGAGATAGAGTAGGGAAAAATGGAAAAGGAGATAGGGCGATAGGGACTTGTACATACCAAAACAAGAATAGTAAGGGACCCACGGGTGGCCAAAACAACGTAGCGGCACCCTCAGACCCTGGTGGGAGGAACTTTTAACACGGTCCACGAACAATAGGATAGGAATAGCAGGAGGAATAAAAACGTGGACCAACAATATTCAAACAATATGGCAAATAGAAAAAGTGGTAGGGGCCATATTAAAATAGAAAAGAAAACAAATAAACAATAGACACATATCTCCAACAAAATAAGAGAATAGGGAGTAAACAGATGGTCTGCTGGCGATGAAGAAGACTAGGGAAAGAAAGTAGTTTTTGTTTGCTTGTTTGTTTGTTTTTGAAAAACATAATTTTTTTTTAACAAAGCCTGTCGAGATAACTCCACCAGGAGGTTGAAAGATGTATATAGAACGTAACCTTAAAGGCAGATTCTCCACAGTGCTATAATGCACAGTGGAGTGTCTGTATAAAGTGACATGTGTGTAAGCTTCCCAAACTTGAAGTTCTTCGGTATTGAATGTAGTAAGAACTCAGCTCTTGACAGTGGCAGTCTCTCTCTCTCTCTTTCCCTCTCTCTCTCTCTCTCTCTCTCTCTCTCTCTTTCTCTCGTTGTATATATATTATAATATATACATTAATTATCTATACGTTTATATATACCAGGGGGCACCGACTTCAGAGTCAGTCGTTCAGACTTGTGGAGATGATGACCAGTGCAAATGGGATTTCATGATAACTGGAGAAAAGCAGGTTGCTATGGCGACCAGAGACGCCAATGTTCAATTCCACAGCATTCAGTCCTCCGCACAAAGAGGTGAGTGACTGCCTAGATATTAAATGAGGTTGGCACTCTTTGCAGAATCGAAATCTTATTCGTTCGTTTTTAGGAGCAGTATCATCCATCCAGTGGCATTCATCAATCCACATATATAGTGTCCATTCAGAAATCTTTCACGGATCTATCTATTCCCTCCATTCACCCACCCTTCCATCTACCAATCCATCCATCCATCCATCCATCCATCCATCCATCCATCCATCCATTCATTCATCCATCCATCTATCCATCCCTCCCTTCTCTTTCTAAACCTGCTACTTCTTAAAAAGCATAACTTAGCTTCAACTGAAACGTAACCAATCCCCCGTGGGGGCCCGGAGTTTATAAGTAAATTCGATGCTCCCACCTGCAGGCGGTGCAAGCCCACTATCGGTGGGATGTCTTTTATGGAGTGCCATCCTGGACATTCCAGAAGAGACATCTCTTCTCTCTCTCCTTACTTCTGTCTTCTGTCCCGCTTTCATTCCTCTTTTCTTCTTGACGTGTAAACGTATGTTACCGTGTTTGACACAATATAGCTGTAATAGTGCTGATGTGTCGTTAAACCCCAACATAAACAAACAAAACAAACATAAGCAATACCGAGTCTTTACACTCACTTTTTTATTGCCCAGTGGATACCTGTGGAAGACCTGAGCTGGATCCTCAAATCACCCTGTCCTCATATAACTTCTCAGTAGGTCAGGAAATCACGGTGATCGAATGTAGTCCTGGGACTTCAGCTACTAAGGACATCAATTTCAGGTGAGACGATATGCAAATGCAGCGTACCCGCATCTCTAGTCCGCTTTTGTATCGCTCCATCTAAAATGTCCAGTGACGTCAGTGCCGTCTCGAAGATAAACACAAGCATTTTAACATTATCCTCCATTTTGTCTAGTGAATGAAGATGTGATCTCCACCGTTACCCTCTCTCTCCCTCCCCCCCCCCTCTCTCTCACATACTCACACACTCTCATTTAACTTTCTTTTCTTTTTTTTTTTTAGTTTAGTCGCTGTTTTATTCCCTTTCTCCCTTCCCAGTCTAGCTCGGTTATCCAGGGCCAGTCTGTCCCCATCTCTCAATCAAACTCCTCTTCTTTTCTTATGGCAAACTTTTGGTTTCGTTTCCTTAAATTCATCACTTTTTCAGCCGTTCCTTTCATACACAATAACAATTGTATTTCCATGACACTAATGTCTAACCATTGTTTATATAAAAGAGGACTATTATGAACAATTTTGCCGGCCAGTCTCAGAATGCAATTGGTTCCATCTTTTTGCGCCTTTAAACTATTCATTTTTAGTTTGGATACGAGAATGACGTCATCGGACAATCAAACGGAGCCCAAACTCAAGCGGAGCGGAGAGACGGATGTTAGCTACTATCTTTATACATCAAGACACTGCATATTGTAGACCTTTTGGAAAAAGCAGAGCAATCCGATTGATTGCCCTGACATCTTGAAGAGGTGTCAGACCAGTCTTCTCAGCCATTCTGAAGTTTACGCTAAACAGGAAACAGGAAAGATAGGCTGTTTCAAAGTGTATGTATCGCTGCCGAATTAAACCTTCACTTTGTTAGTGCTTCAATATTGTTCGATTGCTTCAAAAATACCCGTAACTCGGCAGTTGTCATGGGCCGTGATTAAAGTTTTTTGTTATAAGTATTGGAGAAATTACTCCCAAAACAAGATTTGGAGAGGAAGTTTTCGTTATTATAGAGAAAGTCTGTTGTACGTCTATTCTGATGGTATTCAAGAGTTTCTGGACAAAGATTTCATGGTTTTCGGAGAGACATTAGGAGTACATGTAGTGGTGGAGCAAAATTGAAGTGGAAAAAGAAAATTCTGAGAAGGAATTTTCACATGCTGTTTAGCTCAGATTACAAATGTGACATGTTATTGCAAAAGAAGGATCTTCAACTTTGTCTTCTATTTTGGTTATTCTTCGAATGTTTGCAATGCCATTTAATGCATAATTGATCTTATGGATCCAAAGATGATAGCGCACACAGTAGATTGGTAGTGCAAAAACATCTATAATGGTAGACTACAGAACTTGATTTTGAAATGTTTAGTTCAAATTGTCCCTAAATAATACTGTCATTTTGTAATACATAATATTAGTTTCTACAGTGAATAAACTCGAACATAAGGAGAGTTCGTATACGTAATAAAATTAATATGAATCATTGTATGACCTCATTCCCAGGTGTGTGAAGGAGGAAGTTGGAAAGAATAACAGTATCGATTATGGGATACGCAGATTCGATCCTCTGAATAACACGGAATATGTGCTGCGCTGGGTGCCTAAGCCCCACAGTGTGTGTGTGGGTAAGTAGTCATCCCATCGATTATACTAACAAAGAAACTGAGAATGTGAATACAAAGTCATTTTTCATACATAATGGAAATCAAATATTGGTGCGATTGTATATGGAGAGGAAGAGAGAAAGAAGGAAGTGAAGACTTAAGAGAAGTTTTAATTTTTTTTTTATTGTGTTACATCTATAAGTTTGATTTCATATTATTTACCAAAGCGAACAAACTGATCAGTTATCAGTGATATTTATTCTGTGGTTTTGTGTTTGTAGTTCAGGAAATAAACTGGATATTTCATGATATAATACAGCATATAAAAATGGTTTAATTTTTCATTATTGAAATCTGAAAATTTGTTTTGTATTCTTCATAATGATCAGATCAGTGAATCCTTATTTACTGCTGTTGAAAGCCAAAATATATACCCAAGCTGCTCTTGAATTTTTTATTTATCGCTAATAAGGTTATAATAACTGAATGGAAGAGCGTGATATGAGAGTTAAATTTTTACTGATTAAGTATCGAGCAGTGCAAAAAGTTAATTTTAGCGAGAATAGTACAAAGTATGTTCTTCGTTGATGCACTTTATATGCTATGGTCTTTGGAAACCCCAGAAATCTTTATTTCTCTTGACAATTTTTATCCTTGTTTCTTTCCTATGGTGCACAGATGTGAGAAAGGCTCCCTTCAACGTGGGACAGATGTTGGCCATTGCAGTTGGCATCGCTGCCATCATCCTGGCTGTTGCAATTGTGGCTCTTTGTGTTTGCTGCATACGGAAGAAACATAAACAGTGAGTATCGGCATAAAATGAGACGCAACACGATGAAATCAGGCGCTCGTCAAACTAAGGCGATCGGAGAAATCACGTGTTTTTCAACAGTGAATGAATTTTTAACGCAATGGTTTTTTTTCCTCATAGAACCCTTCTATATCGATCTAAGAATGCGTTTCAGTTAAATTTGCAGAAATCGATTGAATAAAAGCCCCAAAGTTGTAATTAAGTGGCATGGCCTTCTTTAATTGCTCATACAATTGCTCCTACTTTAGGTAGAAACAAAAATTTGTTCACACACAGAAAGGGAAATGAATAATCTTTGAAGTGATACCAATAACTCCATTGGTTCGAAATTTGATGAGCGCCTGATTTCATCGTGTCGCGTCCCAAACACTTATTCAGTACTGTGTCCTCAACAAGATACGACAATAAAATTTAATGTCCCTACATAAATTATGTGAGTTCCATCCTCTCCCCCTCTTTCTCTTTCCCTGCCTCATTTTCTCTCTCTCTCTCTCTCTCTCATTTTGCCCTGTTCTTTCATTCTTAAGCGCTCTTCCCTCTCTTCAACTTGTACTCTAGCTCGACTTTCCTGTCCCGGTTCATCGCTATCTCTCTTTTTTTTCCTCACTCTGATTGATCCCCTTTCTTTGTTTTTTTGTGGCAAATTTTTCTTTTCTTCTCCTTAATTTCATCCTTTTCCAATTGTCCCTTTCTTACACTCTAGCACATGTACTTCACTGACATTTACTTCTAGTCTCTATTTATATTATAGAGTACTACTATACGGAGTTCTATAATGGCAATAGACATCAATGACATCATTAGTTTGGCAACGATTAAGGCTCACTATTTCTTTCTTATTAGATCTTCATCTCAATTTTTTTAGTTAGATTCTCAAACCATAATATTATAATTATTCTAACAGTTTCACTTTTCATGTGGAATAATATGCACTCATTTCTAGCCTTAATCGAACAGGCTCTTACTCATGTCATATGTGTGTCTATGTCTCTTGCAGTAGATCCTTGAGTTATTCTGTGGAGACAGAGAATGAAACCCCACGAGATCGTAGATCGAAACAAGCGTTGTTGAAAGACTCAAAGGGAGGAGGAGGGTGAGTGAAATCACGTCAAGATGTCCCGAGTCCCTTGGCTGTGTGGGACAGCATTTCATGTATGCAATTTAACAAACAGATGTAGCTAAGGTTTTGTTGTTTTCGTGGATAGTTTTTGTTTGTGTGTCATTTTGTTTAGTTTTGTTTTAACCCTTACTGATAAAGATCTTTAACATCTCTGAATATGTGTGGCGTTTTTGAGATTCGGACCACCGTCATATTTTAAATGATTTATCTCTATAAATCTACGAGGCGTGACTTAACAGCTTCAGAAAATCTTTGCCGGCATGGAAACACAATTTTGTTTTGAGTATTCAGTTTTTCTTAACCGAACGAAGTGCTGAAAATTTTGACTACTGACAAATACAAATTCACCACAAATGGTACAAAACCACTGAAAACTACCAATGAAAGTTTAAGAAATTCATAAAATATTTAGGAATACTTGAACGCTTGACAAACACTGAGATCTAGAATTCTTAAAATGTAGACCAGAAAGTGATATACTTAACATTATGCGCTATTATCACACATCAGCAAAGTGTTGTTTATTGATTTATTTATGTATTTATGCATTTATGTATTTTTATATATATTTTTGTATTTATTTGTTTGTTTATTTATTTAATTATTTATTTGTTCATTAGTCCTTTATTTATTTATTTGTCTCTTTATTTATTGTTGTATTATTTTTTAAAATTTATCAGTTATTTGTCTTTCCACATCCCGCCATGCAGCAAGGACAGGGTTCTGATGTCTAACTTGGACAGCAGCGATATCTGATGACTTCATCCATCACGAAATCCACACGGATAAAGGATCTGACCTACCTATGATCTGATCAACTTTACTGCCCTTTAGTCATTCAAACTGAACTGTTCGTAGAATTGGCATTGCCTAATCTATCTGTGATCTCTGCTTTGTGAGGGATGTTAATCTCATAGATTATGTTTTCCTACAGCCAGGTTGCATAACTATTTCACTATTTCTATCACATTATACTTTTTTTTATAAGGTTTTTCGTGATAAACCTGTCTTATGAAGTTGATCATGATATACTTTTTATGAGGTTTGTCATGGCAAACCTTTCTTATGACGTTGATCATGATATAATTTTTTTTTTTTAAAATAAGGTTTGTCGAGATGTGCTTTTTTAGAAAGGGGGGAGGAAGGGGGGGAATGGGGGTGGGGTCTATCTTTGTATCAACCTAGGTTCATAATATTTTCATTAGGTTTATCATAATATTATTATCCATTTTTTAAATGAAGTTTCTCATGATATCCTTTGTGTTTTTATACTGTTGATCACGATATACCAGTGTTAATACTTGCTGACATGCTATAATAGGCTGTTATATAATTTATACAGAGTTAATTTGAGAGAGTGTAAGCCGGGGATGGCCCCGATATATGCTGTAAAACCGGCATTTGTAGGCTGATTTTGTCTGTGATCTATGCTTTCATAGCGGACTCTTAATCTCATACATTATGCTTTCTGCAGCCTGATTTCATACCATTGTCATGAACTTTACTTGATATACTTTTTTTATGAGGTATGTCATGATCTATTTTTCTATGAGATGTATCATGATATACTTTTTACGAGGCTGGTCATGTATACTTTTGTATGAGTTTTTCTTGATGCACCTTTTCTGAGGTTTATCTGGATATACTTTTAATGAGGTTTGTCATGATAGGAGGTTCATCATAATGTACCTGTGCCTTTAACACCTGAGATACTCATTCCGCTATGCCTTTTTTCAGTAGTTAATTTGTTTGACTGTAGACAGTGAAGTGATGTTTAACAGATAAATGACTTCGTAATTTTGTATGGGGATTGGAAAGAACAAAAATGTATCCGTATCCTTGTTAACATATCCATTTATAATACATTTGCATTTGTTGTTGTGGATCGTTATTGTTGTTTATGTGAATTTATGAATGCGAGATGAAAGGGGAAATCACATGTCATTATGCTCGTGATGTGCCATGAATATTGTTTTTATTTTTTTTTCTTATGACATAAATTCTATGTTCTGTATTTATAAACAGCTATTTAGCTTGCATTGCAAAGATAATGAGAGAATCTAGAGATTTATGATTCCCTTGGGTCATGGGCTAGCTGATATTACCTATGTGCATAATCAAACTGCTAAACTGTGTTGTTTCAATAGATCATTTAATGCAGGTTTTGTAAATTTGAATCTCTGGCTTGCTTGTGTTTTTTTTTTTTTACATATATCAAATTTGTTGTGAATTTCTTGCCATGTAACATTTCCCACAATTATAGATCTTCACCTGTCATAATGTGTTCATATTGTTTTTCATCTGCATCTCTTTATAGTCGTATATCCCATGTTTCGCTAAATTTGAGCTAGGCTTTGTGCCGAATCACGCAATTCTTTGATCCATTATTGTATTGATACGAAGTTTCATATTAAAAAATCCATTACTGTTTCAAATGTTTGTCAATTTATATGACATAATCTAGATCTGAACTGCTATCATTTTAGTTCTGTTACTGTTTTGAATGTAAGACTTCATCTGGCAAAGATAAATGTGAGTCAAAATGGTGCTATTTTTGACTGATTTAATTTACAGTTGTCTTATGTATATTATTTGTGTTGTAAGGAGCAAAGCTTTGTTTAAAATTTCAAGATCCTTTCCATGTCTTTCTCGTAGTTTGTATATTGTATTCCTTTATTTTCATGAAACAAGCCATCTTTGTAAATATTGTTTAATCCCTTTAGGTGATGATTATGATTTTGCCACGCCAAGAAATGATCACGAACATTTGCACATTACAGTGTTTTGGAGCAGTATTCCATAGCTTTTGGCAGCATGGCTTGTAATTAA
The DNA here is from genome assembly GCA_039654565.1 of Peronia peronii. Classification (NCBI taxonomy): domain Eukaryota; kingdom Metazoa; phylum Mollusca; class Gastropoda; order Systellommatophora; family Onchidiidae; genus Peronia; species Peronia peronii. The sequence continues at coordinate 7,359 of JBCEWB010458644.1, read as the reverse complement.
TTTTCAAAACAATTTGAATTATATTATAAGTGCTCCGCCGAAATCACTGAAATAGATAGTTTCTTTGGAAAACCATTGGATAACATTTGCCAGATATTTGATTTTTTAATGCTGAGTACTTTGTTAAAAAAGATCATAATGATTATTTTTATGTTCATGTTTTTATTACAGCATAGAACGCAAGCTATCTTCAATAAAATTATGTCCAAAGCTATATTTCATCGGTTCTCTTCAATGATGATTCGAGATCTGCGATACTTCTCTGTTCTATTATTTTGTGGTTAACTGTGTCACTTTCTTCAAATTTTAATGCTCTTGTTTCATTACCCAATAACAATAACAACAACAACAACAACAAAAAGAAAGAAAAAGAAGAAGAAGAACAACAACAAACAAACAGCAGAAGTTGAAAATTTTGGTTTCAAATGGGCATACTTGAAGGCGTGTAAATTCCACTGAATTTTAAGTGAAATGATGTTATATGGTGCTCATTCTTCCATTCAAAGGAAATCGTTGTTTCCTTCTGCTGTTTGCGTGTATTTTTTTATCATGCCATGCAGGTGAAACATTTGCACACATTTGCACGAAACATTTTGATGGAACAGAACGACATTTCGCTTAAATAAAGAAAGCTCATGAAATTTTCCAAGGCTCTTCCAAGGTTCATAAAAGCAATTATTATTGTCTCATTCAGTGACGAATGGTTTATCTATCAGTGCACTATAAAACCTGATGTCAGACCACCTTCATTCCATTTAAATTCATATTTCTCTTTTCTAGTGCAATGATGTTTGACTCATGCTGACTAGTTGTGAGATCTTTGTATTTTAATCACACACTGACAATCAGAATAACTGACTTGGCCTTTCAACGTGGGTCTGTGCAAATCTTCTAGTGTTTAAAATGATGAATCTTCACAAACTTCCCTTCCAAATCTAGTCGACTACTACATGAATTGTCACTCTTGTGAGTTATTTCCCGAATAAATTATAGATCGATACCAACACGTGGCATCAAAAAATTTTCAATGATTTCTTTGTATGAACATGTCAATTTCATGAAATTTTATGACTCTGATGATAGTAAATTGCTAGTTACATATCTGTTTAACTTAAAACAAAATGAATTTGATATTAATTCAATAATATTATCGCTCTAAAGCAGTTAAAAATCTAAATTAAATAATCACATAATGTTCGAACATAGTGCATTCGTCTTTGTTCCGCCTCAGTCTCCACTCCGATTTTTTACTGAGTGACGGCCCAAAGTAAAATTAATACTACTTTAACATTATACACGAAAAGGCACAAAACAGGACTGAAGCGGATAGGAGAGGAGCGGAATGTGTTTGCTCTCTTATAATGTTAGTTTTTCTCGTGAAGACGCGAGCATCACTGGAAATTGAGGTGGAATGAGGCGGAGACACTTGATTAACGCAAAAACTGTCAACTGTCATTTACGCCAGCCTACTTTGTTGGTCTCAAATACTTGCAAGTGCTCCGGGAACCTCATTTGATATTTGGTTTTAGACACCAATTTGGCCTGTTTGACAATGCTCTGCAAGATACATTGACTTTCTGCATAATGTATGGTTGAATACATCGACTCTTAAAAGATTTTGAAGTTGATATTTCTACATCAACTCTGACATTGTGAATAACTGAATTTGCATTATGAATTCTCGGCTTAAAATGCTGCTTTTGCTGAGAATTTTTATGGGTAGAAATTTGGAATTTGGAAATTTTACCCGGACAACGGCACTCCGCCTACTTTTCATCGATTTTGAACTGCCAAGGGTTCTTTAAAGTGCGTAACGTACACATAGAACCTCCGAAATATATTCGCCTTAACCGAAAAGGCTGAATTTATCTCGGCTTAAAATGCTGTTTTTGCTGAGAATTGTTACGGGTAGAAACTTGGAATTTTGAAATTTTGCCGGGACAACGGCACTCCGCCTACTTTTCATCGATTTTGAACTGCCAAGAGTTCTTTGAAGTGCGTAACGTACACATAGGACCTCCGAAATATATTCGCCCTTATCCGAAAAGGCTAGACGTCGGGTTTCAAACACAATAAGCTTTTTCTCGGGTTTAGGTAGATAGAAACACATGTCTTTATGCAACAATTCTGTATGCGCAATTTCAGATGGATACAGTCAGTAGCATCTTAGTCCTTACGCCTGTTACGTTTTTCGGTGTAGATCTATAGTATAGATTTCAAGATACAACCTGTCCCATTATTTTATTGTCTGAAACTGCCTCTTATTCATTTTAGTTGGTTTTGAAAAATAAATTTATACATCATTTTTCAAGTTGTTCCGTGACACTAGAAAATTCTGTTCCCGGTACTTTGATTCTCTATTCTGGTGGATTTTTGCATCAGGTCTTCACTTTTGCCTTAGACAGGTTGATCATCAAAGGGTTTATCTGTGCCTATGAGAAGTTTACCTTGTGTTGGCAAAAAAAGGTGAGACCCAGGTCATTGTTTGAGTCACGATCTTGTACTACATGTAAATTACTGGATCAAGTTTTCGATAAGAGACCCAGGCGTTTATTATCCTTTCATAAGTGGCCTATTGTTTACGCAGGAAAGTAGCTGTGCACAGGTGTGAATCAAGGAAAGATCTTCTTCAAGTTTCAACATGAAACTACTGGGGATATTTACTTTTGTATTTCTTTGTGTCTTGGCGACAGTGTCTGCAGGTAAGATGAATAATTTTATTTTATCTTTCTGAACCATGAGATTAAACTTGATTTTGTTTTTTAATAAAGAACTTCTTTTTTGATTGATTATTCTGACGGTTGATAGTCCCGCTTTGCTACTGTTATAGCAAATAACAGTAATTTATTAGTAATATTATAATAATATTAGTATATAATATAATGTAATATAATATAGTATAATAATAATAATAGTAATTTAATAATAATAGTAATAATAGTAAAAATAATAATAATTTGTACGTAATTCATACGTATGTTGTTGCCCCTGTTTGTTTTGAGGCATATTTCGTGTGTGGCTGTTCAACATTTTGGTTCTGCTGTAAAGCGCTTCGAGCCCTCCAGGGGTGGGGCGCTATATAAATGCCCTTTGTTATTATCATTATTAAATAATAGACTGTATGGTATGTATTTAGTTTAATTTACAAGGAAAAGTCACAATGATAAATATTTCGTTAGTGCCGGTCCAGTCTGAAGATTCCTTTTCGACAGTCCAACATATGGCTATGATGCCATTACGTTTAACACACTGGTCTCGAATATGAGCCATTTATTTCTAACTGACATTTTATGTGTTGCAGTGTTACATAATAAAAAGACTGCAACTGTTAAAAAGCAGCGTCAATGAAAGTGACCTAAATTTCAGCTTACGATTGACAATAATCTTTGGCTCAAACTTCCAGAGGACAAAACGTAATCTCTAGGGAGAGAGGTCTGTCTCATGGGTTGACAAGAGAGTTATCTGAAAGCCGAAGCAGGTTTATCCCCCCCTCCCCCAACCCCCGAAAAAAAAGTTGTTTTTTTATCATAAGCAGATCCGAGAACAATATTGAGGCATGTGAAAGCACATACTAGTCTTTGAAATTAAACACGTGTAAAAGAAAAAGCTAAGCTCTTCGTAAAGAAAAAAAAAAAGACATTTGTGCATTTATATGATATATGTTAAAAGTTGGAGTCATACTGGAAATGTTGTGTGAGTATTTGTGTGTGTAGTCTAAATAGGTGTATGTGTGCGTGGGCGTATTCAATTTCTCTCTGATTTTTATCGCTGCAATTTTTCTTTCATTTTTTCTCTCTAAATATATTTTATTGTTCATGTCGTGTACTAAGCTGATCTTATGGTTAAACTTTCAGATTTTTTGTCTGATTACATGACATGTGTCTCCACATGTGGCTACAGTGTCTGTGACAATGTTAAATGTGGCAACGGACTTGCCTGTCAAGTGTAAGTATTAGCGTTTTAGACTGGACTTCATAAAAAGAAACCGGAATCCCATTAAAGCTGGGAAAAAACAAGTGTTTCAACGTTTTCAATACTATCCACAAGAATACGTATTCAGTCTATGAAATTCACAGTTTAAAAAAAAAATCACGGACAGTAAGATCTAGCCGAATGTATGTCATTGCACTTGCAAAGATATGGACATTCATAAGAATTATAGGAATTTTTATCCAAAGTTGAAATGACTGAGAAGTTTTATATACTAGATAATTTGCACAAATAGAGAAATCTTTCCTTTCCATTTCTCGGGTCCCAGGACAGTGTTAATGAGATGTACTTAGAGTGCAGAGGATCAAATCTGAATTAATTCCCACTGCCCACCCACTCACCGCCAACTGTTGAGTTAAATTTCGGACCCTTCAATGTGCTCTCACTCTCTTCTGAATTAGCTTAAACCTAGTGGATTTAAGCCAGGTTACGGTATGCAATCTTTGTACTCTAAACCCGTGGTTCACAACGTTTCTGCATTCACAACCCCTACCCAAAAGCTTGAAGCCCACGTGATCCCGTACTGTCTGCAGCGTGATTTACATTGTAATTTCCATGATGGAAAAAAAAAAACACCTAAAAATCATTGACGTATTCTGTAATTATTTATTAGCAAACTAATGCCATCAAATGACATTAAATCGCTGCAAGAAATCTGTTAAGAACATGAATGATGTAATGGACTCGATTGGAATCTCGAAATGGTCGCGTGATCAAGGAATTCGCTCATTTCCTTTTCATGGCTGAAAATTCATTTTTCCCTATGTTTTGTTGATCAACTATTTATTACAGGAACTGCCCTGAAAATTGTGATCCCCTGTGTCAACCTGCATTCCAATACTTCCCTTGAGCCAGCGGCATTTCTCACTACAGCCTATCGATGGAACAGACATTCTGGCAGAAAGTTAATCCTGGTCCTTCTTGTACAAGTGCATTACAAATATAATACAATGTATTTGACCGCTGAAAAAGAAATTACCGATATGAAAGGAGACAGTTAGACAGACACTTACATTTACATGGATATAGACAGACATATAAATAGATTTATACAATTTTAAAATACAACTGAAAATTAACAAAAAGAAGAAGAAAAATCAAAAGGATCGCTTAATTTTGTTCGTTATTTTTTTTGTCGGTATGATAGACCTATCTGTATGCACATTACGTTTGTGGATGTTATTTCGTTGTTGTGACGAACGATGGTGTATATTGACAAAAATTGGATCTCTTACATTACCTTCACTCCTTTCTTTATTTTTGAGAAACACTGTCCTCTGAATTTTTTATAACCCAAACATTTAATCTGAATCTGAAAGACCACAACAATCTAAAACATTTATCAACTCGATCTTTTTTTTTCCTCCATATGATTTTATTTATTCAATCTTATTTTCATTATTGAAAAAAAAAAGTATATTTCGATATTTAACCAAACAGTAAATTTGAAATTCCAGCTGAAATAATGCCTCTGTTAGGGTTTCGGTCCCTTTCGACGTGCCCCCGGGGGGGCTGTGCCATATCGGGGATAATGCCTCGACCCAATTTCTTTTATAAATACTTTTGCCAAATGTTCCAACTGTTGATGTCAGTGCTTGCCCTGTTCTGACATTTAAACGAAACGCAGGTTCCAGTGGAAAAAAAAAATGGGTCGTGTGTAAAACATAATGCATCCGCTTCTATTCTGTCTGATTCTCTGCTCCGTCTAATGAGCCGTTTTGTTGTTGTTGTTGCTGTTGTTGTTGTTGTTGTTGTTGTTTTTTCAGCCAGCTAAGTTACATCCCTTTGCCAGATTCAAGGGATATAACACAAGCATTGTAAAAGAAAGGAAAAAAGTTTTTTTTTTCTCTCGTTGTTTGAAACATGTGAATAAAAAAATTAGGAAAACAATTGTCAGCATAAAAACAAAATATTTTGATCTCACAATGAATTTGTTTTTCATTTTCTGTTGCTCATGTTTCAAGTAATAAGAGAAATAGTGACTTTTGTACTTCTTTGCATTGCTTTGTTATGCCACTTGTAGTTGGCTAAAGGAAGTTATTTGACTGACAATCAAAATGGCTCATGAAAACACGAGAAAAGCACCAAGGTTGAGCCGCCACATATATTTAAAAAAAAAAGAAAAAAGAGTTTTACATAGCAACGGAGAGCGACATTATAAAGCCATCTGTTATTAGCACTGACGACATGCTAGGTCTCTCCTACATGTCCGGGAAAATCGTGACTGAACGGGACATGTTCAAGTATAACAACATGGCCAAGTGAGTAGGTTTTTGCCTACTTTCTCAGTTATTGTCCAGCGATACCACTGCCATCTCCGAACTAAAAGTCGAAACTATATATCCTTATTACGTAAAAGAACTGTCCCGCGGGGGCCCGGGGTATACACGTCGGTTCTTTTCTCTCACCTGCAGGCGATCAAAGCCCGCCATCAGTGGGATGTCTCCCATAGGATGCCATTCTCGACGTTCCAGGAGTGATATCTCTTCTCTCTTTCCTTGTTCCTGTCTTCTGTCCCGCTCTCTTCCTTCTCTTCTTCTCGACGTGTAAACGTATCTTACCGTATTCGGTACAATATAGCCGTGATCGTGCTGATGTGCCGTTAAACCCCAACACAAACAAACAAACGTAATAAGAACACGATACGAGACTGATGTGGATCGAAGACGGATGCAGACAGGTTTGAACCTCATTAGTATTTATCTTTATTTTTAACACTAGGATGACGTCATTGGAGTATTAGACGACTCCGAATACGTAAAGGAGGCTGATGCACTGTGATTATATAAGACAGACCTGTATTTCTAAAGTGTAGCTTGAAATAGAAGAATACGGGCGAAAGAAGCGTTTGCTATGTCATAGAGAAACTAATACGGCCTACATTAGTGGAGATAACTTCTATAATATTGCAAGATAATGAAAGAAGAAAAACATGGATCGCAATAGGACCAGAGTAAAGGCTTGAAAATATCCCCCCCCCCGCCCCGCTCTCTCTCTCTCTCTCTTTCTCTACCTTTCTCTCTCCCTTTCGCTTTCTCTCTCTCCCCTCTCTCTGTCTCTTTCATCCCATTGCTTGTTCAGTGTGAATGTTAGTCCTCAAAACCAATATCCTAATGTATTAATGAACATGTCCTAAATAATAATTAATGTTCATCTTTATTTCCCTGCTAATAGTTAATTCAGCTGCTTTATTATTTTTATACTAATATTTTAAAACGTTCAGATATATAGATACAGAGACAGACAACCACACAGGGGGACGGACAGAGAGGCAGACAGAGAGACAGACAGGCAGCCTATCTATCTATCTATCTATCTATCTATCTATCTATCTATCTATCTATCTATCTATCTATCTATCTATCTATC
>JBCEWB010458533.1:4607-19771 GCA_039654565.1 Peronia peronii | reverse complement strand
TCTATCTATCTATCTATCTATCTATCTATCTATCTATCTATCTATCTATCTATCTATCTATCTATCTATCTATCAACAATATAATAGGCATTTATACTTGAGAAAAAAATTCTCTAAACCAGAATCAGTAAACTCATCCCTTTGAGATGAAATATACTTTGTTCGGAGGTTATAAATTTGCCCAACTTGACAACCGTTGCTAACAGGCTAGCTGTGGATTGACCAGCATTATCTGATTTGCAAAAAGTGGTTGAAGATCTGGAAAATCCCCCTCAGTGACGTTCACCCACTATCATCTCTTTGTTTCCCTATAAGTAGTTCAATGACTGACCGAGCCCAGAGACGGAATCTCCATCCTACAGGGTCAGAGTGAACTCTGTCCAGCTGCCATGAATTCCTTCAAAACATTACACATAATGATAATAGTATAATTGTTGGTGGCTTGGTGGTTGGGATCGGAAGTTCCAGGTTCGAACCTTAACAGGTCCTGGCATTTTTTTTATAATTGGGAAAGACAATTTACACATATATTTTCCTGACTCGACTTAGGTTAAAATGAGTAGCCTGCCCGACTGAGGACAGAGAATGTTATTGTTAGAGTGATAAGGATTTGAGAGCCTGATTCTCCCAGGAAGTTGAGGGTGTATTTGAGAGTCTCTTTTGGGTCTGTTGGGGTGACAGTAGATTGTAAAGCGCGTAGAGCTTGTATTTGACGGAGTTAAGAGCTTTCCAAATGCTGTATTATTATTATTATTATTATCAATATTGTTATTATTATTGTTATTATTATTATTATTGTATTATTATTTTTTTTATTATTGTTATTGTTCCTCTTCTTCTTCTTCTCCTTCCTATTGTTATTATTAAATATTATCATTATTATTATTATTGTTGTTGTTGTTGTTATTGCTATTATACTTATTGCTATTGTTGTTGTTGCTATTACAATAGTAATAATTATAATAAGTGCTAATATTATGTCCTTTATGGGGTCCTTACCCCTGAAATTTGCCAGTAGAAAGTGTCAGCGTGTCAGGGTTTATAGGATGACTTGAGAATAAGAATACAGCCGTTATCCTACGATAGGTCCGAGATGCAATTAATGTCTGATGATATTCCAGAGCGTGAGAGCTGTCACATAATGTTATTTGAAAGGAATTGAGCCAGTAGACTTACGCTTTCATTCAAGGGAATCATTGTGGTAAAGGTCGTACAGTTTTGTTGTTTTTGTTTTTTTTCTATCAATGTCTCGAAAAGTGCTAAAAATAAGGGCTACATCATCATCGCAGAGCAGAGAGAATATTGTTGTTCTAACCAGTGATTCGTATTTCGTATTTCGTTCTATGACATCTTTCAACCACCTGGAGGTGATTATCTTGATGGTTCTTTGCTTAAAAAAGAAAAAAAGAAAGAAATCTCCGATCCGAGTTCCTATCTTACCCTTTCCCTTTCTTGCTCCTAACCTTTTATTTGCTCTCTTGGTATATCCCTCCCATCCCAAACCACTGATTGTTTATGCCTTAAGATGACATACCTTGAGTGCCAGGTCACTATACTGTGTGCTGTTGGAGAGGGGATGGGGGAGGGGGAGGGGGGGGGGGAGCCAGTGTAACGTATCACTGTGTCTGTAGATCTGATCGAACTCTTGATATTTCCATGATAAAACGCGATATGCTAAAGTCGATGGTAATGCAGCTACTCGAGACGGGTTCTCACAGAGAACTTCTTTTACTGAGTTCAAATATTTTGGACAGTGTGGTCTATCACATTTATTTTGATGTAAGACTGTATCCCTTAATTCATTTATTTATGCAATCATTCAAGTATTCATGTATTTGTGTATTCTTTTATTTATTCATTCATTTATTCATTCTTGTATTCATTCATTCGATCACTCATTCATTTATTCATTCATTCATTCATTCGTTCATTCGGTCACTCATTAATTCATTTATTTACTTATTCGTTAATAATTCATTCATTCATTCATTATTCAATCATCATTCATTCTGTTTTGTGATTCATTCATTCATTAATTCGTTCATTCATTCATTCTTCGTTTTTTAACAGTTCTATTGTAACTCCTACTGGATCATAAGTCCTCTACAAACTGTTAGTAAGCTCTGTGATATTGTACTCTCCTGTCGATTTCGGGCCATAATTTGCTCACCGTTAATCGAAAAGTAAATGCAATTGCTCTTTTTTAATGCTTTTTTCCAGGGCATTTTTCACAAGGCTGCAATCCCCCTCCCAATTTTGGGACGCTGCTGCCCCACTTTGTAATATTTCAGAATATAGCAAGTTACTATCAGTAACAAATCTATAGCGACACAGAAAATGCACTTGATAACTGACACCATATGAAAGCCACGCTTTTTATTAAAATCAGTTATTTTTTTGAAAGATTTCGAAGAAGACTATCCACCTTAAGGGCGTGAAGGCCCGCCATCGGTGGGGTGTCTCCACGGAATGCCATCCTCGACGTTCAGGGGTGACATCTCTCCTTGATCCTGTCTTCTGTCTCGCTCTCTTTCCTCTCTTCTCTTGACGTGTAAACGTATTTTACCGTGTTTGGCACAATATAGCCGTGATCGTGCTGATATGCCGTTAAATCTCATCACAAACAAAGAGCTAAGAGCTTTTTTAAACAATGGAATGTGGAACTCTGACTAAAATACATTACGAAACTGTTGCTTGTATACCAATGATTTTTACGTTACATTCTACATACGTCTTTCAACCTCCTGGTGGAGGTTATCTCGACGGCTCTTTGTTAATGATTTTTAGGCAATACTCTCCTTGGCATTTCCACTGATTAGCTTGTTGTGAAATTTCGATTTCCAATTCATCTTCTATAGCATAATATCATTGATACTTGAAAGTGTAACTCAGAATTTTGACCCATATTGAACAAAAGTACTTTCTCCTCAATATCGGATTTTTTTTTTAATTCGTATCTTTCTTTTTTATTTTCATATCTTTCAAATACACTCACACACACAAAATCTTAGCAGTAGTAGCATGCATTAAGAATACATTTCATTGTCATTCACAGCATGTGGAGCATGCCTCTTTTGTTTTAATTTTTTTTTCGCTAGCACTTAAGTTTGACTTTCGTTATTGAGAGTGAAATGCATAGCTTTAGGTGGATTGACATAAGATGGTGTAGATCGGAGAAGAATATCATTTTTGTCCAGGACATGTTTGAGGGGAGATTAAGCCCACGATAATGACCACAGCTATAAAAGGCAATCCTACTCTTATCATTAACCCTCAAGAAGTCAAACAGAATTGCTCGAGAAGCACGGATGACACTGATATTATTCACATTTAGGACATGCTACTTTTTATGCATCAATCAATATAATGGAGAATCCATGTTGCGACAGCGTGCGCTGTTAGGAAGGAGATTCCAGTGAAAAAGTATGATGAGCTAGTGTTTGTTCAGATCTGCTCCTTGATACTTCTAAGGTTAATTGTCTTACCACATTGCGCAGAACATGGCGTGAGTCTGCTATTTTATACTGGATAGTTGTATTTCCGACGCACCGGAACAGAACGCACTTAAGGTTCACCGGCACACCTTCTAGCCACTTGAAAGCGCCACAGTGAGCGCTTAATCTACGTTGTGATAGCTTACATCAACTTTCTGATGTAATTGAACTTTACTGTGCCCTTGTGTGTGTGGATATGTGTGTATCTGCGATTGTGTGAGTAAGTAGGTATGTGTGTATATTCCAGTGTTTGTGTGTGTATGTTTGCGTGTATTCCTGAGTTTGTGTGTGTCTCAGTTGAGTGACCCAACAATAACTTCGTCATTGTTGTGGGATTTTTGTTAGTTCGTAAGTTAATTAGTTCATATGTGATTTTGTTAGTTAATAAGTTATTTAGTAAGTTAATTAGTTAGTTGGCTGGCTACTTAGTAAGTCAATTAGTTACCTAGTTGGTTGGTCAGTTGGTTGGTTGGTTGGTTGGTTGAAGGTTGGTTGGTTGGTTGGTTGGTTCGTTCGTTGACTGGTTGGTTAGTTAGTTAGTTAGTTAGTTGGCTAGCTAGCTACTTACTTAGTTAGTTAGTTAGTTGGCTAGCTAGCTACTTAGTTAGTTAGTTAGTTAGTTAGTTAGTTAGTTAGTTAGTTAGTTAGTTAGCTACTCAGTTAGTTAGTTAGTTAGTTAGTTACTTACTTACTTACTTACATACATACATACTTAATTACATACTTACTTACTTACTTACTTACTTACTTACTCACTTACTTACTTACTTACTTACTTACTTACTTACTCACTCACTTAATTGCTTTCTTTTTCTGTCTGTCTGTCTGTCTCTCTCTCTGTACGCCTGTCCGTCTGCTGTGTTGTTTACTTGTCTGTTTGTAATACCACAGCTCAAGGGTAAAATTTCCCATCAAGTTATATAAACCCACTTACTTGAATGTGAGTTAAAACATGATTGCAGGTCATCGTGAAAACTGGCCAAAACACAGATGGGGTGTATCAAAACTGACTTGTGCACAAACAGAGAGAGAAAACGATGAAGGTCAAAGTTGGCTTTTGCCTGTTCAAACTATAGATTGAAGAGCGTAGAATGAAAATAAGTCAAATCTCTTTACAGAGAATTTATTTCGAAATTCGAAAACTTATTCTCTTTTTTACCGAGGTCATGTGATGTTCTAGTTATTCCAGTATTACATTTCATGGTGTCTGAATGCATCTGTCTTAAATTCTGTCAATCTCTTGCTGGTTTTTGATTTCTTTTTTTTTTTTTTTGAACTTGGCCTGCCACGATCTTGGCTCAAAAATGTGTTACATGTGACTTAGGCACTGTTCGTTGATCGGGCTTCAGTTTACCTATACTGCCACTGCTAAACGTTATTTATCTTCTACATAATAGTTAGAACAAGGGTTCTCAACCGGTGGGTCGCGACCCCTAAGGCGGTAAATGCATTTTCCTTTTCTGGACAGAAAAAATCAGCATATTTATTTTTTCTAAAAAACACTTCTCGAATGCGAATAGATGAAGCAGGATTTGCTGAAAATTTTAGAAATGGTCTGTCGGCTGTAGTGCTGGAAAATTACACAAAAGTTGCTTTATACATCGGGAAGGATTAAGAATATGTTCTCTCTTTATATATTTTACTTTATGAGTCCTTCTTATGATTTTGTTTTGCTTCCTATAGTAAAATAAGAAATTTTGCTAAAAATTATCTAGCTCTTTGGCGCATTGACCTACTCTTGAGACGAATTTAGATAGCCAAATGTTAACATACCTAATGTGCACATTTGACGTGTTGGTTTATACTTCTGCTTGTATGTGTGTGTGTATATGTGTGTGTGTGTGTGTGTGTGGGTATGTCTGTGTGTCTGTTTGTTTCCTTGCTTAGTTTATGAAAGTTGAACACGGCTCTTCCGCCCACGAACAGCTGAAAACAAATTCCATTTAACCTGCTGTCATCGGAATGAGTGATTTCTGTCACAGAATCAGACAGCCATACTACTTCCTCCAGCTAAGTGTAATAATATGATGTATAAATCATCACTGAAAGAAGGAGGAAAATCATATCTGCTCATTCTACTTGAAATACGCCCAACTGAAGAATCTGGAAAAATTATCAAGTGATTTGTGTTGAGGTTTTTTTCTGTATTTTCATATATCACCCTTATATATATTTAAGGGCATGAACTACTGGTTTATGTGTCAAAATGGTGCTTGAGAAGCTTAAGAAGAAACTGATTTTATGATGGTGATGAAAGAAAATGGATCTGAAAAATTTCAATATCGCCGATTTTTTGTACACTCAGTAAACAACAACAACAAAAAAATCACTAAAATCTGATGGAGAAATGTCATCATGCAATGCCCCAATTGCTCACCGAGTTCTGTTGTCTGTTTCATCCCAAATAAGGAGTTGATTGCTTATTTCAGCAATTAATTTGTGATCGTCGATTTTGATTGACAACAAGGTTAGAAAAGTACTGTTCCATGACATACGCACATAGAAACGCGTGCCAGTGTGAAGAGGGAAAGCATACCAAGTGATGAAACAGAAGAAAAATCATTGGACACGGTCCTTTTTGTCTGCACCAACACGCTACTGAAGTGTGGGGTCGCTGTGGCTATGTGGTTTGACATCTGCTTCATGGTGAAAAAAACTCACATCATGTGGTCTTGAGGTTGTGCGTTTGACTCGCGAGTCCTCCTACTGAGGGATGGGAGGGCACGAAGATCAAAACACCTGCATTTTTTTCAGTGACCCACCGTCCCCTGACCTCCTCTGGGTAGGGACGCACGATGTATAGCCACCTCGGATAAGGGACGAATGTATTTCGGAGTTCCCGTGTGTAGGTTACGCACGTTAAAGAACCCTTGGCAGTTGGAAATCGATGAAGAGGAGCCGGTGTCCCGCTGCCCGGGCAAAATTTCCAAATTCCAAATTTCTATCCATAAAAATTCTCACCCAAAAACAGGCAGCTGCTTAAAGCCAAGATAATCCTACTTTTTTTCTTTAGAAAAACAAACAATTGAAGTGTGATGAAAACCAAGTCCTGCACATATGACAGTCGTAGGTGTCTATGGCAAAACGTCGACAGTCGAAGAGATTTTTTGATTCCGGACAATTTTTGTAGGCACCCACATAAAAAAAAGAAAACATAAGTGTCACTAAAGGTAAATGACGCATAACGTGTGTAATGTACGTACTGGACCTCCGAAATATATTCGTCCTTTTACAAGATGGCTAGACATCTGGCTTGCCTGCCCAAGATGCCAGGGGACCATTGAGTCACTGAAAATAATGTAGGTTCTTATGTTCTCGTCTGTCCCATTTGCCATTAAGATTCGAACTTCGAACTGGGACGTATGATTATCTCGTATCTCTTCCAATCGCTGACTACTACTCGTACCTGTGAATGACGACGGCGCTTGCCAGACGAAGAACTGTTGCTTTCTTTCTTTCTTTTTCTTTCTCTCTCTCTTTCTTTCTTTTTCTTTCTTTTTTCTTTCATTCTTCATTTTCTTACCGTCCTTTTTGTCTCTCCCAATCTTTTTCTTCATCCATTTCGTTTCTTTCCTTTTTTCTCTTTCATTCTTTCTGTGTTTCTGTCGTTCTGTATTTCTTTCTCTTTTTTTTTTTTATTTGCTGAAAATGACCACTCACAGACAGCTATCTGGTTTTCATTATAATCTCGGAGCTTCGACATTTGCATGTAAATAGAACAACAGGTAACATCGTAAAACTATTTATGAAGAGCACGTAAGTTAAAGATTCATAAGCAAATACACTCTCTGACAAAATACAAAAATCTGTGTCCGTTTATGTTTAATTTATGTGCTTATATTTTTAGATAAGGAATATATAATAATGTCGAATAAAAATCCACATGATTAGCATCTGTCCTGGTAAACAAAAAAATAAAATTAATTATTATGTCATAATGAAATTTTATCAAGAAATAGCACAAAACAAATAAATGAAGACAGCGATAAGGAAGAAAAAAGGCAGAAACATTAACACTTTATCTACGACAATTCATGAGATCTAAGATTTACAAGTTTTTATACTGGTCATCCATGGTTAAAATAAGTATTCTTTTGTAAAACCTCGACACCAATAGTTGAGTTTAGATATAGGGGTTTTATTTAGTCTTGTCCTGAGATGAG
Organism: Peronia peronii; assembly: GCA_039654565.1. Classification (NCBI taxonomy): domain Eukaryota; kingdom Metazoa; phylum Mollusca; class Gastropoda; order Systellommatophora; family Onchidiidae; genus Peronia; species Peronia peronii. The sequence goes on along the minus strand of JBCEWB010458533.1, from coordinate 12,114 downwards.
ATAGCTCATCGGCTGTAGGTAAATAGGCTATACTTTTGCCTCATATGGTAAGAGTTAAACAACAACAACAACAACAACAAAGTCCCTATGACATAATTACTAATGATAGGCAAATAGGTACTCACACCAACAATTATTCAGTTCTAATCGGTTGTAGGACATTTACTATTAGTGAAAGCACAGATAGTCGCGCAGGGTGATATGTTATGACTAATAACCATACTGAAATGAATGTCGTCTTGCTTTAAGTACCACTCAATTTGGGCAAGTCCAAAGCTCAAGTTGTGAAGAATGTGAAAACGAGTAAAATGGGAGATGCACAGGCTGTGCATGACAAAGGTTTAGAACCAAGAACTGAAAACTTTGTACATGAAAACTCGGCAGAAACAATTGAACAATAAAAGCAGAGGGAAGCTATTTCTTTGAAGAGAAACTTCGATAATCTAGCTGCAGGTTGTTATAGATAGCTAGATAATAAATAATTAAATAATAAATAAAGGATGAGATGAATGAATATTAGTAAATATAATTATAAATCAATGAATGGATGAAAAAAAATAAAACAAGCAAGGAAGAAAGAATAAATGATAAATAAATAAATAGATAAATAGATAAAGAAACAACCCAAGAAATAGATAAATAAATAAAATCAAAGCTTTTAATTCGAAAAGACATTGTGGGCTAAAAAATATTTTACAAATCCGACAAATGCGTAAAAGTTAAGATATTAGCAGCAAGAAAAAAAAATACTATTCTTAAAGTGAAAGAAAGTTTACATTAACCTTCACATTTGCTGAAGTTGATTTGAGCCACATAATAAGAAATAGAATTCCTCCTTAATGTTTCTCTTTACGTCCGGTTCCTTTAGAATCTTTACTCTCATCCTATTCCGATCACTATTTTGCTCTCACACATTAAGCCCACAGTGCGAAGAAAGCCAGTCTGGACTAGAGTAATTTACCCTGAAAGTTTTTGGCACCGAAACTATCATCTGTTCTGTATAGTTTGAAAACCATAAGTGTTTACAAAGGAAACGAATTCACCGATATCTCGGGAAATCTAATGGACCCAAGACCTTGGCCTTGTCTTGGCCGTAAGTTCGCATCACCTCTTGAGCCTGTTAGGGTGGGTAGAAAATTTATGACTAAAACTCTTCACCATTACTAGATGTTCTCCAAAAAAATAAAAGTAGCAAATAGTTTTAATGATTTAATGACGTTTCAAAATGTCTGACGTACTTCCAGCGTCAGGTTCTTCCCGAAATTTTGTGTTCTACTTTTAACCCATTACCATAGACTCGCCGCACATGGAGAACTTCCAGTCCAATTTGAACAGGGCATCGGCGCTGGAAGTCAGGGAGTGACTACATTATGGAAGTAAGCGCATATAGCAACAACAACAACAACAACAACAAAACATTAAAAACATGGGATGGGGAGAAAATTTATGACTAAAACTCTTTTGTATGAGTGACAGACAATAAATTTAAAGCCTATTCAACCTAGATGCCCACCGAATAATAAAAGTAGTGTTTTGGGTTAAATTACGGTAAAATCAATCAATCAATCAATTAATTAATTAATTAATTAATTAATGGTAATATTAACAGGTGATACGAAAAAGAAAGGCCTTCTGAAATATACCATACATTAGACGTTATGATACTCAGAAGTCGGTCAAAGAAAGAAGGCAAGGAAGTAAGAAATGAAAACATGGATGTTTTACGACAAAAGAGGTACAGAAGAAACAGAAGAAAGTCAACTTATTTGAGCTGTAAATGTGTGCGTAGAAAACAAATGCTGTACTCTTGTAAAAACTTATACTAAGAAAGAGAACAAGGTGGACGTAAACATAGTTGAACATTAACCAACAAGATCCCATTTATTTTTGGTGTTAGATGTGATAGATATAAATGCTTGGTACACACGCATATAACTTTGAACACTATAAAAATGCAAGGAGATAGTGAAGGACTTAAGGTCATCATAAGAGCACATATTGTTGTTTGAAGTTTTAGTTTAGGTTTTAGTTTTAGTTTAGCTGCTTTCATTTCATTTTCAGTCTGTGGTCGGAACTTTAGGTCGTAATTCTGTTATAACACATCATCCTCAAGAATGTGCATCTGCTTTAGCTCTTCAACTATTTTTTCTGTTTATCCTCGTCATCTCATTCTTGATATTTTTTTTATTTTGCCACGAAAAAAAAAAAAACAAATAAAAACAAAAACAAAAGTTCACTTCTGTGGCTGTCAATAGAATTCACCAACATCCCGGGCAATCCCATCGACCCATGTCCTTGACTTTAAATCGGCCTTAAGTTTGCCTCATGCTCACATCTCGATTTGACTCTGTCACGGTGGATAGGACATTAATGGACCTAAAACTTTTGGCTGTTAGCCTATTGAACCTAGATGCCCTCCTTCGAGATAACCAGCACGAAGGAGGTTGAAAGACGCATCAAAACGGAACGAAGATGACCTCCAAATTATGTAAGAATGAGATGTGTTAATGATTTGATGACGTAGGAAAACGCCAGACGTACTTCCGTAGTGGTCTTTTCCCTAAATCTTTACTATTTACTTGGTATGCTCGTGGGATATTCATGAAAAGATCAAGAGGGACGTGACAAAGAATACTAGTTCTGGTCCTTTTTCACACTGGAGTAACAGCAACAGTTTGCATTTTTTTTTCCTTTTATTTTGTTGTTGTTGTTGTTTGTCACACATTTACAACTCACATACATTGACTTTCTTCTATTTCATCTTTACCTCTTTTTGTTTTAAATCATCCATGTTTTCATTTCTTACTTCCTTGCCTTCTTTCTTTCGACTGACTCACCGATTACCACCAGGCCTAATGTGTGGTAAATTTCAGAAGGCCTTTCTTTCATATGAACTGTCAGTGTTAACATGTATTTATTTATTATTTATTTTCTTGTAATTTAAGTAAATACACTATTTTTATTATTAGGAGGCCATCTTGGTTGAATAGGCTCTAAATGGTCTGTCTGTCACTCCTAGCGAAAAGTTTGAGTCCTAAATTTCTTTCCCACCGCGTGTTTTTAGTTTAGTTTTTTGTGTGTTGTTGTTTTTTTTATACGCACGTCTTTCTAAACCCCGCTTGGTTCCCATAGTTCAGCCGCATGAGGGTCGTTCTGTTAGTTCCATGGCGGCCAATAGCGAAACCGAAGCGCACGGGGTCTAGTTGTACTAGTATATCTGTATGTATTACAGACTTCTGCTGGTTGAATAATTCGAGCATGTATTTCATTGTAAATTCATCCTTGGGTGAATTTTATGCGCAATAATCGAATAAGACTAAATATTCTGTTTATGCTTGATAATCATTACACACACAGACATGGGTAATCGTATTTCCGGTAAGTTACACTATAATTGACAAGATATTAGCTGTAACAATGTTGATGTCTGATTCAATCAAAACTCGAAAGAACAACGTATTGTGTGTTCCTTTCTCGCGAAATTCAAGACAGCATTACGCAGTGCACGACGTTCGAGACTGGCGTTGTGTGAGAATCCCTTCTGTTGTCATACTAGAAGAGAGCCCACGGCCTTCGTGGGAAATTATTTAAATATAGGTCAAACTGATACTGCCCTGCGACTTAAAGTGTATGGCAAGCGTGCGCACCTCGATGTTGGTATTTTGGGTGATCAAACTTTGTTACTCAGAGAAAGCGTGTTTGGTGTTTTGAACGCATCATCCTATCTAACGTACAATTCGGATCAAACACTCTCGCGAGTTTATTATTGAATTATTATCGGTTTTTTTTTTTAGAATAACGTTAAACATAGCGAGATTTTTTCCCTTTTATGTAAGTAGAAACATAGATCTTTATGCAAAAATGTTGTGTGCCAAATTTCATATGGATACATTCAGTAGTTTTCGAGTCCATAAGCCTTCTTTGGGTTTTGCTGGAGATTTATAGAATAGACAGATTACAAGCTTTTAACTATCAATGGACTTGATGGCTGCAAACATAGTTATTGTTTAAATGTTCGGAGGAATAATAAAAATAAGGGATTATTTAGCATTTGTGGGGGGGGGGGGGAGCAACGAGTACACAGAGGAAATCGTAAATAATCAATCGAAGGAAATCTTTTAAGACCTATTGCTATTCGTGTGCAGAGTAGCTGTTCTTTCTTTCTCTTTCCTTCCACTCCCCTCCCATTCTCTCTCTCTCTCTCTCTTTCTCTCTACCTCCCTCTCTTTCTCTTTCCATGTGTATGTGTGTGTGTGTGTGTGTGTGATTTATTTGATTGTTTGAGAGTTCATGATTTAAGAATAGGAGGAAAGCTTATTGCGTCTCGGTAACACAGTACTTGTGTCACAAAAACATTGTATTAATATACTGATGATTTCATCTGTGCAGAAACCAGGATTTTCCAGTGATTCATAATGGCTGTTCCAAGAACACAAAGAAAACTGACAATAATTAGACAAGGAGTGCTCATCTTCGCTCTGTTATTGAATCTGCCAGACTCACTTGATGGGGCTACCAGTATTGATATCTGTGCCCCCATAACGCGCATGACATCCAATGGTTTCGAAGACATTTATGTGGGCGGTGTCAATTTTGTCGCCCATGTGTCCCAGGATTTAAGCCTTATCCAGAATATCTCCATTGGCCCTGTCAATGACGCCAAGGACTGTGCGCCAAACGCTGCCCCTTGTGATAACATCGTCAAAGTGTTAGAGATTGACAAAGTTCACAATATGTTACTGGTGTGTGGCACTGCCTACAACGGGACTTGCACTCTACACGATATGTTAGGCCTCTCCTATTGGTCTTGTGTGACTGGAGAAAACAACACACCTTACGTCGATGTCCTTGCTGGAAACCAGTCACAGACCACTGTAATCCATTTCATACCTAATTCCAATGGGCTACCGGACAATCCTTACCTTATACCTGAGCCTCCTATTTTTTCAGATGATTTACCTACTATGGACATAAATTATCCCCCATGTCGAGCACCACAATTCGGTATGGCCTCCTTTTGTATTGGCCAGCCTGGTCCTTCAGCGAGGAAATCTAGGATCAGAAATCGTAGACCCGGTGAGAGATTGAAAGTAAGGAGAAACGCCAGTACCAAGCATGAGGGGCCCTCTGTCCGGGCACAGGCGAGTGCTATTCAGCATGATATACCAGATACGATTGGAGCCAGTCTTATCGAAGATCCCAAAGAAGAAGAATTCGATCAGGTGTTCCCTTTCGCATCTACATTCATGGTTGCCGGAAATGTCCTCAGCTCCAGAACCAGCACGATGAATCCACCAGTTCTTTCCATGCGACAAATCCGATTTTTGGGACCGGACTACACAATGAACTACGCTGTGGATTCCCAGAAGAAGCCCATGAGAGTGAACATAAATTCCAACACCCATCCTGAATTCTTTATCGATTACAAGTTATCTTTTCATTGGGGCAACTTTTCATACTTTCTGTTCCTACAAAAGTCTGAATGTGAGTCTGGCCAGCCGTGCATTTCTACCATATTGGGTCGAACTTATCATGGTCCTTCATCCATTCTTCCCTACGTCGAGATTCCAATGGCTTGCAAGCATAGGGTAAGTTTTTCTTCCACATTTTACTTTGGCCCGACTGAAAATACTGGAGGCAATTTTTCTTTCTACACTTCTCTTATCTCTGGCTTCTTCCCCCATTACTTAAAGAAAATTTCTTTCCCTTCTCGTCCTTTTGTGTGACTTTATGTGTTTTGTATTTTTCTCGCTCTGTCAGTTTGTCACCTGTCTCACTATGTCTAAGCGTTCTCTATTTCTTTCATTCATTCACTATTTTTTTTATTATTTGTTTGTTTGATTTGCTTTTTGTTTGTTTCTTTCCCTTTTCTTTTACAGTAAGATCTTTTTGTTTGGCTGCTGTTGCTATGGTTACTTTTTTTTATTGCTGCTATGTTTTAATTGCTTGATAAACAATGAGCTTCTCTGATCTCGTTTCTGTTGAACATGTGGTTGTTGATCTTCTGGGTTGTGGGTGTTTTTTTTCCCTCAGTCAAAGACATATCATCTCCTGACTTCGGCGACTTTCGGCCAGGTAGGACTGCAAATGGTTTCCTCCTACGTTAGCGTCCCAGTGCTGAGTTTGGCCTTCGGCAACGGCTCCGACCCCATGTCTACCGTCGGGGACCCAAAGTACGGCACGGCTCTTTGTTTCTACACTCTTGAGGAATTGAATGCAGAATATGATTTTGCTTTGGACTTTTGCAACAAAGGATTACCGATTGTGTCTACACCAGTTCCATGGATCCTGGGAAGTCCTGCGAATTGCAACAATTATGTATGTTTACTTTGTGACGTTTGAGAGACGTGTAAATAATAATAACTGTAAAACTAAAAATCAGACACCCCATAAAGAGTTTATTAGATCAACAATATATTGATCAGCAGCACAAATTTGTAATTTGTCGTAATTTCTTTAAAATTTCATTTTATATTCAACCTTGTTGAGCTGTACTATGTTTTTAGCAATGCATTGTAGAGAGTTAATTTTAGACTATGTTCCTCTTTTTCTTGTTTTAATGCTTTGATGTTGTTGATTTTTTTTCTCTCTTTTCCTGTATTATTATTATTATTTTCACTCTAGCATTCTATACCTACATCTCTTGAGTTTGCCAAGTATACATTTTTTTTATATCTTTATCACTAACATTTTCTGTATTTTCACTCCTAGTAATTCATGCATTTCCTGTTCACCCACCGCCCCCCCCCCTCCCCCAAACGTTAGTTTCGTACGGTTTCTTCTCTACCCCTTCCTTGTTTTATTTTCTAATGTTATTGTTATCAATTTTAATGCTATGCTGCCTATTCCATAATCCCACCTATATTTGAAAAATTATTTTTCGAGAAAAAGAAAGGCATTCATAAACTAGTCTCTACCACATCTGAGCTAAGATAGGTAAAGGAAAACGGATTTACTTAATCTGTTGGTATAAATGAGTTCGAATCAACACTTTTGGCTTCTGAACGAACTTGTGAATTTGTCAGTGCTCACAATCTTGATATTAACCCTTTGACAGCTGATTCTACGAATATTGGAACTTTAGACTTAAATGTAATCATTAGTGTGCGATTAGATTAAGGTTCAGGTACAAATAAGTAAGATTGTAATTACAAAAGCAGGGTTCCGCTTTAGATGACTGACTTTCAACATTTGGTATTCAAATACAGGAAGCAGCAATTTGTTGATGTCAGGAGCTTAGTATTTAAAGGGTTAAGCGCATTGTTCGTTTCACACTGTGAGTTGTCATGTGAAACAGGCGTCTGTCCTACTTGTTTGCGCCGTTGATCACATTGCGCTGTGAACGGCTGTCGCAGACTGAATTTTTTTAATTAGCAGCTTATCATTGAAATAACGATTATAAAAAATGGAGCAGCCTTCCCTAAACTGTGACTGGAATTGACCTGATTTTTTGTGCGAAAAAATCATTGATGAGATGTGCAAAAAAAAAAAAAAAAAATGAGGGGGG
>JBCEWB010458423.1:0-19772 GCA_039654565.1 Peronia peronii | reverse complement strand
TCCGTCCGTCCGTCCGTCCATCCATCCATCCATCCATCCATCCATCCATCCATCCATCTATCTATCTATCTATCTATGTATGTATTTTTGCTTTTTTGTTTTGTACCAGCACATTATTATCCGTGTTTTTGGAAATAAAGAACTTGATATGTATGTATGTATGTATGTATACATGTATGTATGTATATTGTATGTATATTGTATGTATGTATGTATGTATGTATGTTGTATATATGTATGTATGTATGTATGTATGTATGAATGTCGTATGTATGTATGTATGTATGTATGTATGTATGTATACATGTATGTATGTATGTTCACCGACTCACATATATCTATCTACGAACTTACTTCTTACCATCTACTTACCTACCTACCTAACTACCCACCTACCTACCTACCTACTACCTACCTACCTACCTACTGACCGACTTACCTACCTACCTATCCACCTACCTATCTACTTACAAATCCGTCTGCATTTCTTTCTATTTGTCGGTCTGTTCAACAGTCCAGCCCTCCCTTCCTCACTCTTTCATTCCTCTTCCCCTTTCTCCTTCCCTCTCTGCATCCATCCATCCATCCATTCATCGATCTAGCCATCGATCAGCCCGTCTGTCCGTCTATCCATCCATTTACTCGTCCGTCCATCCACCTGTCTGTCTACTTATATCTGTCTGTCTGCTTATTTGTTGTCCATCTGTCTGTCTGTTTGTTAATCCCACGTAACACGGTTATCAAACTCTTCCACTGCACAGCAGGGAAATGGCAGCTGTTTATGATGTTATCGTGGTGGGTGCTGGAGTTGAGGGGTCATCAAGTGCATACAGTCTGGTCAAGTCTGGCAAGAAAGTTCTTCTCTTAGAGCAGGTCAGTTCCTTATCACAGGGAAGACAATGCCTAGTGTACTAAACATCAATACGACTTCTATACTAGTTCATACATACAGTGCATATAATATGTACCAGTTGTTAATTGAACCCAGGAGGCCGCCCCCACAACAGGCTCACAAGTATGTATGTATGAATGTATATGAGTTTTTGTATGAATGTATGTATGTGTGTTGTATGTATGTCAGCCTACCTGCTTGCCTGAATACATTCCTGCCTGCCTGTCTGTGTCTGTTTGTGTATCTATCTGTCTGTTTGTCTGTCTGACTGTCTGTGTATATAGGTAGGGTGGTAGGTACATAGGTAAGCTAAGGCAGGTGGGTATGTTTGTATGCTGTGTGTGTTTGTATGCTGTGTATGTGTCAGTGTGCATGAACATTATGTGTGTGTGTGTGTACATAATTTACATAACCCCAACCAGGTCTATCATATGAATGATAGTATAGTATTCACATTGCTATTGTTGTACCTTTAGTTGAATGTAAGTTTCAGCTTTATCTACTTTGAAACTTTCCTTCATTTATAGTATCTACATCTCCAAGTTGTAAACAACAACATCTCCAAGCTGTCTAAATCTTAAGAGTTTTGTACATCTACATCTCACAGTTGTATACATCTACATTTCCAAGTTGTAAATACCTGGTTCATAGAGTTCTATACATTAGATCTCAAAGTTGTATTCATCCTCATTTCAAAGCTGTGTACATCTGCACCTTAAAAAGTGTATTCACCTACATCTCAAAATCATAATTTGATATTTCAGTTCCCCCTGCCCCACTCACGAGGCAGTTCCCATGGCCAAAGTCGAATCACTCGCTACGCCTATCCTGATGATTTCTATGTGCGGATGATGGTGGATGCCTTCCCTCTATGGGACAAACTACAAGAGGAATCCAAGACCAATTTTTTCATGTAGGTCACCATTTGCCACTCATGGCTTTTATCAAGATTATCAATCATGCCAATTCAGCTGAACTAATGTAATGTCACGATGATACTTCATGCTTGGCATTACCACTGCTACCCAGTACTTTGACACTGTTACCATCACCAAGTTCGTAACCTTATAATAATAAATAACTTAACCCTTTGAACCCTGTTCAGCAGTGCCTGAAAAACATCTGTCCCTGGCCTCCTGGGCCGAGAACGCAATTTCTTGTTTCATGTTGAATATCTTTTGTAAATACAAGCCTCAAACGCAGTCATGGGTGCAGACATTTGTAATCACTGTAGTCCTAAATGTCCTTGCCTCAACGCAACCTATTAGATCTATTTTTAACTGTAATGGATGCATAGGACTGGAGTAAGTGTGTCAGCCTGATTTACCGGGCTGTGGGGTATTTGACACCGGAAAATCTGCCCAGTGTACTGGGCTGTAGGGTTCAACGGGTTAACATTTAAGACATGGGATTGTCAGTTGGTTACCAGCTAAATACTTTGAAAGAAATAGATAATAATCTGGATAATTGATCAATTTAAAATTAAATAAATTGATGTAGCTGACCAAATTTTCGAACCTGGTTTGTTCTTGTTCACAGCAACAAAGAACAAATGTGAAATGTAGATAGAACATTGCTGTGTATATAAACAAACTTTAATTAAATGGTTGGCTCATTGAGTAGAAGAGGCTTTTCAGTTTTACTAACACATGAAGAAGAATAGTACATTTCTGGAAAAATGAGAATTTCACAGCTTCTGATTTTAATAGTCAAATTGAGTTGTACAGGTTTTATGTTTTAGTCTTTTTTGTCCATTGACTATGTACAACTTTTAGGAACACAGCTTTTATCATCTTCATCATCAATCTTTGAAAATTTGGTGCTCTTATAATAATAATAATAATAATAATAATAATAATAAAGGGCATTTATGTAGCGCCTCACCTCTGGAAGGCTCGAAGTGCTTTACAGAACCAAAATGTTGAACAGCCACACACAAAATATGCCTCAAAACAACCAGGGGCAACAACATACGTACAAATTCATAACATGGTATAAGACATGATTCAAGACATGCTGACATGCATAATCATGTAATACAACTCAAACACATTTGTGAGTTTGTAGACATGATTGACAAACGGGAAAAGCCTGAAAACATTACTCAGACAGATGCTTGGTGAACAAGTATATTTTTACTTCTTCAATATCAGAATGTGTTTCTCTTCATATTTGTTGTTTGTTTACAAAATCATACCAAACTCAGTTATTGTCAAATGATAGTCTCTATTTTGTAATTCAAAACATTTCTATATAATCACAAATCATGATGTTGTGAAGCTCAGCCATGAATCTAAGACACTAGTTCTGAAACTATAATCTAGGAACATCATCCTAAATCATTTTAGTTCATTTTAAAAACTGAGTTTGAATTATGCTTATATAAAGATACATGTTTGCTGTTCTTATTGTTGTTCACATGTTACTTTGTTCTCTACTTCCAGTTTCCATATTACCAAGTGTAATTGGCAGAATAGTAGTCAAATGACTGGCATTGATCAGACTATTGTTGCTTTCTCACAGTGTGTTTCATAAAATTACATGATTACATTATATTGTGACTGGTCTGATGGCTGTGCTTACAGTAAACAAGAAGGATCAAATCATTAAATGTTTAACTGAGATCAAAATCCTTTCGGTACAGAAACTTTAAGAATGATCATAGTAGATGCTTTTTCAGAGAATGGGACACTTTTTTTTTTTTCAGAACTGAATCATCAAATTTAAGTAAAATCTCAAATTACATGTTAGAAAGATGTAGTTATCTCTGATTTATTGAAAACAAACTTAAGTTATAAATGTCGTATTGGAAAAAGATTATATCTGTTTGAATTGTGTTTCCATATTTCCTGTACAGAAACTGTGGTACCTTGGATCTGCGTACAGAAAAATCAGCAGGATTTAAGAGTGTAGCTGCTGGTCTAAGAAAGTACAATGTTCCACATGAAGTCCTGACTCCCAGAGAACTGCAGCGCCGTTTTCCCCTCTTCACAGCTGGGAAAAATGTGGGGGCTGTGTGGGACCCCAGTGGGGGACTGTTACAGGCAGACAAAGTCTTAGCCGCATACCAGGTCATGACAAACTAAGATAAGGCAGACTTTATTTGCCCTCAAAAGGACATACACAGTTGATGAGACTTGGTATATACATGTAGATCTAGCATGCATTCACATAAGCATTACATGCAAATATGACTTAAATATCATGAATGGCATCTGAAAGGGCAGACTCAATAGAAACTGTATTTTTTTTTAACAAAGGCCCACTTTTTTTAGAATATTTGTCTCGCAACCAGTCCCAGTCGAAATGAGACGTAAGTCGCTGGGCTAGAACGGAGAAATCGGGCTTTGAATGTGTTGAGGGGAGTCAGACATCGAATTTTCTTTTTATTGCAGAAATCGAAATGCCTTCATTTCTGAACAAGACAGTATCAGTTTTACCCTCGATTTATAAATATTTCTTCACTAAAATGGGTTTTTTGTCAGGTAGGTATGTAGATTTATGCTTTTGACCATTCATTTAAACTTGATTTTCTCGGAATTTCAGTCATTGCTGGGGGTCCCTCTTTCTCTCTTTAAACTTCAATATTTCTGCCTAGAATAAAGTTAGCTCAAAACTTTATTCACCACCAGAAAGGGTATGAAGTAAGCTTTCACATGATACCAAAAACCTCACATGGTGGAAAATCGACATACATCTCATTTTGACTGGCTGCGAGACATTTCATTTCGTTATAAGATGGGAGCATTCATAATGTGGGATATCAGAAATGATCGACTTTTAAGTGATTAAATTATACTCTGTTTTAACCCTAAAAGCCTTAATGTTGAGAAGCTATCTGACCAGAGTTTTGCTTATCATATTTTCTTTGGAAATTCTTTTCCAGATGGCACAATGTGAAATAACATATTACTGAAAGTACGGTAATGCTAATGCATTTGGCAGACTGTAATTTGAAATGGTCAGAATGAATGATGGGCCTAACTAGTATTTAGTAGTGTTCCTGACTTCTAGGCATACTAGTGTTATCCGAGATAACTGGTTTTGTAAATGTAGTGGTCAACTCTGTAGCCTGGTCAGTATCACCAAACCCTGTGTTTTTCCTCACTTGTCCTCACTGTAGTTTTGATTAGATCTAATCAATAGTTCTAAGATAGACACTATCATTTGAGTTTGATATGATTTTGTAAACAAACAACAAATACATGTATGTAGACAGAAATACTCGATATTGAAGAAGTATAAGAGCACCAAATTTTCAAAGATTGAAGATGACGAAGATGATAAAAGCTGTGTTATTAAAAGTTGTACATAGCCAATGAACAAAAAAGACTAAAACATAAAACCTGTACAACTCAATTTGACTACTAAAATCAGAAGCTGTGAAATTCTCATTCTTCCAGAAATGTACTATTCTAATCAATAGATTTAAAGTGCATGACACACAATCATCCAAGAATGTGCATCTGTTACCATCATCATCTTCATCACACAGTGAAAGTTCTAGATTTTGTCCATTGTATACACTGTATTTATTTATCATTAAAATTTTTATTTACACAGAAAGTGTTCCAAGAGTTGGGTGGAGTTTTACGTGACAACGAGCCTGTGACCTCCATAAGTCCTGGACAGGTAGTGACGGTGGCCACCGCCAAGTCTGTCTATACTGCCCATAGTCTGGTCATCTGTGCCGGACCTTGGACTGGACCTCTCTCTGCCTCACTAGGACTGCAGCTGCCACTCAGTGTACGTGCCTGGACGGATTTGATGAGGTGGAGACAGAAGACAGAAGACAGACAGACAGACAGACGGATGGACAGACGGACGGACGGACGGATGGATGGATGGATAGATGGATGGATTGATGGATAAATGGATGGATGGAGAGATGAATGGATGGGTGGATGGAGGAAAGGAGGAAGAAAGAGCAAGGGAGGGTGTGACAGACAGATAGATACTGGTATTCAGATAAACAGAGAGAGAAAAAGAGAGAGAGAAATAAGGAGAGGGGAGAGAGTGAGAGAGGAAAAGAGAGGAAAAAAGGATGTCACTTAGCAGAGGAGAGGGACAGTCTTTTGTATCCCTCTGTCTATCAATATCAGTTACTCTGAACAAATATGCTTTTAAAAAAATAATGACTGCATTGAGCTTTGTTGCTAATGGTGTATCACAACTGGTTATTTAGTCAACCTAACAGAATGCGGGACATGTTTCACTGCCTGAATATAATCAGTGTATGTCCACCTATTGCTTTACTTGATTTTTACTGTCATCAGTTTTTTTATAGCTTGCAATTACTACCCTAGTCATAAAACTTAATCATATCAACATAGGATGTTAGAGGAACTCTCTATTCATTACAGATATAACAGCTACAACTTTTACTGTCCATTTCCAGTCAAATTATGTATAGAAATGTATTAGTCATATGTAACATTTTGAAACATGAATCCTACTTGCATATGTTTTGAGGCCAGTCGCAATGAGTTGAATGTTCATTTCCTATCAAACTGAGTTATTGCTATCAAATAAAACCTTAATTCATACACTTTTCTGTGATGAAAAAAGTTTTGAACGACGTATAAATTAACTCTTGCCAGAGATATTACAAACTGAAGAGACAGGTGGAATGCCTCAGCACTAGTTAAATCAGGAGAAAAATTGGCAAAAAAGAACAGTGTAGCATATAAATTTAAATATTCACCTCACACACAGTATCTTGATGTACTTATAACTTTCTTGTGGGAAATGAATGTCCTGTCAGTTTCTGCAATATAAAAACATCGATATCAGAATATCTTCATCACATTCAAGTCTTGATTTCTCTGTTGCAGTTCAGCGACATAGGATTCATTTTGACTGGCCATGAAGCATATTATGAAAAAGGATGTGCTTTAGCCTATATTCAGTGATATCAAATGATTATTAGCTCTATTGTATATATAAAGCATGAAATTGAGGTTGAGCAAATGTTTCTCCATCAGCCAATTCGAGTGTCGGTTCTGTATTGGAAAGCAAAGGAAAATCTTGCTGAAGACTTCGCTGCCTCAAACTTCCCTTGTTTCCTGGACTCCAGGTTGGAAGGAACCGGGTCATTCCATGTATATGGACTTCCTTTGGCTGAGTACCCAGGCCTGGTGAAGGTGAGTAACCTGGATCTAGTGTGTTACGACAAAAGAGTGGAAGCAGCACATGAGGCCAAACCCAAACAGGTGATAGCCATTCCACTCTTCTCCTTGTGGAGCATCAGGCCTCTACATAAGTCCTTCACTTTCTTGTGTTACTGACAATCTTCTTCACATCTTTCCATATCACTTGTCAGGTTGCTGGCCATGAGCTCTGCATGCGGGCTCCACCTCCAAGTCTGCTTAGGATGTCTCTGTTGTCTCTTTCCTCATAGGCTCCAGTCAAGAGTCTATCTAGTGACATTTGCTAGCTCTCATTGCAATGTGAGCCAACCTAACACCATTTTCTGCCCATGATCTGTATCTTGAGAGATTCTATTGAGACAGTAGATCTATGATTAAATCATCATGCAATAAACCTTTTCAGACATGTAAAGCAATCAAGGTGACTGTTTTGACTGGGAAGTTGTCCTGGTTAAGCTGAATTTAGCACCAATGAAGGGAGTGTATGAGTGAACATTGTTCATTTTAAAAAAAAAATCGTGCATTGTACCATCAGTTTAAGTGATTCAGAATCTCTGTTTTTCCACTTTAAGCTGTCCGGATATCTTCAGATATGACTTATTATGGCAATTTTATAAAATTAAAGTAACATTAGTGGAAAAATAATACATCAAAACTAAATTTGAAAAAAAAAATGTTTTTTCGTTACTACAAAAAAAAGTCAATATATATGTTATTCTCTGCTCCATAGCTATAAAATAAATTTCAATGGTCAGACCAAGGATGATGACTAGAAAAAATGAATATCCGAATTTTCTGATAATTTTGGGATTTTAGTTCATACTCAGATTTAACCATCTTTCCACATTGTTTGTAATTTATTAATTCTCAAAGCATCACAGAAGATGGTTTATGTTATTTTTCAGGTCATTTTCAAGCTGTTTAATTAATGTGACATCATCTTTGACAGCAAAATTTTCAATTTGTTATTTCTGTACATTCTTTGTGGACTAGATCCTTATGTCTTAGTGATGTGATATATCATTTCTATATTATTATATAGGCCTATGTAGTTTTTGTACCAAACTTGAAGATGAGAGTTCACACCTTGTAGAGATACAGAGTCAAATTTATAAAAATACACAAACTTTGTCAATATCAGTGGTAGTGGCTGACATTTATCTTGTTGTTTTCTTCCATCAAATTGTTTTTAAGTTCATTGTATTTACTTTTAGTTAGGTCTGATAGTTTCTAGACTGTTTTGTTCCCTTCCATAATGTATGTTTTATCTGTTATATTGCATTTGTTTACTATTAACGTTTGGGCTAAGATTTTATCTATAAATGATATTTTGGCTATCGACAGATTTGCCTCCATGAGGGACCCGTTATTGATCCCAACGACAGAGACAAAAATGTAGATGACACCTGGGTGGTGGACAGTGTCCGAGAGATCGTGGCCTCAACATTTCCAGGCTTGGAGCCCACGCCTATCATCAAGGAATATTGTATGTATACGGTGAGTAATAGTCTTGCAGGTTCACATGAGTGTAGGCCTGTCGGACAGAGATGGCTTGGCTAGGAATTGGTCAGTCTTCAGATCACTTGCAGTACTGTGGTTTTGTCGCTGGACACAAGAGAAATTCATCATTGTTGTTCTATGTTATAACAATGGGATCAGCTCAATTGACCAGTCTTGTATGACAATACTAGAAGACACCCAGCTCAAATTACCTCAGCTGTAGCAGTTCAGATTTAATGGCTGTACTGAAATGTTGCTCATAATCTGCTGTTCATCAGTATATGGCTTTCATGGCTTAGTGAAAGCAAAGATGTGACAGATGAGTATGTGTTGTTTTTCAAACTAGTTAGTTACAGCCGGCCACTATCTCATTTATTTTTGTACATTATACTTGATCTATTTTTTTTTGTTTTTATTATAATTAAAAGTGTCTGTCTCACATCGCCACTTTCAGTAATAGCCACAATTACAAGAGATAAGAAAAGCATCCTGTTTTACAATAAAAATATTGAGTTAATATAGTTTTCTGGTCATGACTATGTTATTGATTTTTCTGGCTTATGATATATTAGCCATTTTGTAGATAAATGTAGATAAAATGGCCCCAGTAGTGCCAGTGAACTGGCAGAATCAATACAAAGCAACAAAGTTGTGGAAACATGGCCAGGTTGTGATGCATGAAACTGAAACAGTGACTAGTGAAATTAGTTCTTAGATGATTGACCCCTTGGATTTGCATGTATGCTGTAGATCTTTGGGCAGATGAGTCTCATGAGCTTTAGTCAGTAATCCCGAAGAAAGAAAACTTCAAACATAAACCTGTTGAAGAAGGATGGGTCTCACCATAATCCAGTGCCCAAGACACACCATGTAACTGGTCCATAACTAGTCAGAAGATGCTACGATAACTCCAGCGAGAGTTGACGGTCAATCATGTTGATGTAAAGCGTTTTGAGTCATAAGGGGAAGGGACAGCCGTCCACAGAAAATGAAAGGTCAAAGTAGAACGTTATATAAGAGAATGAAGAACTATGTAAATGTCTGTATTATTACTATCATTATTATTATTATTGTTATGAAATTGTAAATTTTAACAATTTATACATTATGTTACAACCAACACGCACAATATCTATGAAGGAGACATTTACCTTTCTCACTGAGGCAATTGTCCTGGACCAGAAATACACAGAATAGTGTGTATAATGTATCGTTATAAATAGTGTCCAAAAATGTAGGTTTTATGGAAATCTTTAGTGTATGCTGATATAATGATTAAGATAACTCTATTTCAGTTAACGCCAGACGGTCATCCATTCATTGATTGCCATCCTAGATATGAGAATATTGTTGTCGCTGCAGGATTTAATGGTAAATATTTGTTATTGTTTACTTGCATGATCAAAATATTGAATTCTTCATTATATATGTGACAATGAACCATGCCATTCCTTCTGAATGATCTTTTTTCGCCCATGAGTAAAGATGTTCTTTGCACTATGATAATTTGCCAGTTGAGTGTGAGATAAATTCTTCTTTGTATGATGTTATAAATCTACTTTTCTTACACCCTGTCTTTTTTAAGTTTGGCTGTTTAATTTTTTTTGGCTTATCTGCTTTTACCTTATTGCCTATCATTTAATCTCTCAATATCTGGGTCCATTCAGCTATACAATAAGCATTAGATCATCAGTTAATCAATTTCTTATCCTCCCATGTCCCCAGGTCACGGCTTTAAACTGGCGCCAGCTGTAGGCAAGGCTGTGAAAGAACTGGTGCTGAAGAAAGAGCTCACCTACAACATGCAACCTTTCAAATTAAACCGGTTCTCACCCCAGGCCAATCTGTAGTCAACTTGAATCATAAATTTAAGAACAATAAACTGATGCAGAGTGCATAATTAATATTTCTTTCATTTTGAACCTTTTCAAAGTGCATCTTTTCGTGTGAGCTTCCACTGCTGTCAGAAGAGAAATAAGAACCCAAAATAATAGTAATTTATGAAGCAGCAGATTACTTCCCTTCTTATACTTCCATTGCTTTTGTCTTCTGTGACAGAGATAAATGGCACTGAAATTTGTCTTCTGAGATGTCACAATTCTCCTGAAATATTTATGATTTAATCTCTGTTATTACGTTAAACTGTTAGGACAGAATATCAACAGCATCAAATCAGCTCTTGAAATCCTAACTACTAACTGTTTTTAATTACTATAGCCATTGTTTTTGACAAAATCGCAGTTAACATTTTTTTTGTTGGTAAGCTCTCTGACTTTGGCATATAGGACAAAATGCATTCTAGAAAGATTTTGAAATTTTTATCAATATATGGAGTTGAGATACTTTTCTATGAAAGCTAAATTGATCCTTATACTGACATTATGTTGATTCAACTTTTGTAGGTTTGGCGCTTAAGAGTATTTGCCTTTCAAGGGTCGAAGTGAGGTCATATCAGGGTAATAATAAATCCTTGATCCAGATTCCAAGCTCCAGATTAATTATCAATAGGCTTAGGACCTTATGTATTATCTGTGAGGTTTAAAGTACATATTTAAACAATGGCAGTTCTATTTTATAGTTATAGCAGGGCAATATTGCATAGAGAAATATGGGTCATTCGAAATTTTCTGCCAGATTTCTTTACTTTGTGTGCCTGTGTGGACTTGCATTTTGTTGCCATAATGAAATGGATCAGTCTGAAAAAATCCTGCAAAGTGACTGATATACAATATGTTGTGAGACAATATGAATAGTTGTTGTGAAATGCTTATATGCCTCAATGTGTTATAAACAAGCCTAATCTTATTCATATCCTTCACAACCAATTAATCATATTTCCAAATAATTGTCACTTTTTTTTTCATGTTTAGTGAGACAATTGTTGTGAGATTCCTGTTACAAATTTATGATAACTCTGTTCCTTAAAATGTATGTTTTGCTGCACCTAAAAGACCATCAGCTATAAAATCATTTCTGGTAAACGACCATTGAAAAGGGAAGCAATAAATAATTTAATTGTCTGTTCATTAAACACAAACTTGTGTCATCATTTGTTGTACATCTGTGATGGTGAAAAAAAATGGAAATCTTGTTCATGGGTGCTAAGGTGAATCAATGCTGGCCTTATTGTTTTTTTTTTTTTTACTTGATGTTGTTGTTGTTGTTGGAATTTAACGACACATCAGCACGATCAGGGCTATATTGTGTCAAACACGGTAAGATATGTTTACACGTCAAGAAGAAGAGAGGAAAGAAAGCAGGACAGCAATCAGGAGCAAGGCGAGAGAGAAGAAACGTGTGAGTTTTACTGAATTTAGCGCAATGAATTCCTTGTGATTCCCTTGTCATTGATCTTGTATCAATACCACCAAACTTAGAGCCTATGCTGTCTCATTGTTCAGATTATATTACATATATTAATTAACTGCACAAAATTTATTATCAAGTGAACTCACTTCAAAGCTGAATAGTGTGATAAAGTAAAAAAGGGGTCAAATATTGTTACATATAAAATAATCTGAGCTTTTTATATTTCTTTCTATGATTAAACAGACTGAACCATTACTATACAACCATCAGTATTTTAATGAGAATGTTCTATTGTAACTACACTGAAAATCATTGTCCTGTCTTTGTTTGTTTGTTTGTTTGTTTGTTTGTTTGTATTTTTCTTTTTTTTTTTTTTTTAATGAACATGAACACAAACACTTTGTCTTGATTATTTTGAAAATGTCATAGTTTGCATTGTTTACAACAATACTGGAATAAATATGTTTCAATATACTTGCAGGTATGGTCAGTTTTTGAGAAAGCCCTTCATGTCAGAATGTTAACTTGTAATTGATTTAAAGATTTCACAATATGCAAAAGGAGTAGAACTGAACTGTGGGTAGAGGAATATCCATCACGAAGATTTATGATCGGTTGATTTACAGCGACGTGACGGATATGTGGTGATGCAGGGTTGGATGTTATGTCCATATATACATGGGGAGTAGAACTGATGTATTTATTGTGATTTCTTTTTCTTTTTTTTTATGTTTTTATTTGGCCATAATACAAAGTTAGCTGTTCCCTCATTGTCCCACAAAATAAAGAACTAAACTAGGAACCAAAGTATGTCATGTACTTTTCCTTAAGACCAGAACAGGGGAAATGTAATGAAAATTTGAATTCGATCACTTACTACCATGCATTTCTAGTCCTCATATTTATGGACATTTAATGATGTGCATTTCATTTTCAAAGAAATCAGAACACCCTCTCGCATTGATTGCAAGGAATATGCAGTTATGTTTGACAATATTTTGTAATGCTGGTCTCTCTGCTTCGAAAAAGAAACCCCATTGCATGATGAAAGAAATAAAATTTGTGATGTTGTGAGCCAGAGGATGATTGTTTTCAGTGAGAAACAAGAAATAAATCAAAAATAAACTTTTATTGTCAAGTAAATTTCCTTCTGTGTCAAGTATAGTCCTCTTGATATCAGTGTTTGTGGTTCTGCTTTTGATAAAGACCATACAGATATGCATACATAGCCCTACACCAATTCTCATTTTATGAGGAACGGAAATATATAGGCCTAAGACTACTAGTACTAAGTAGATTTTTTTTTCCTTTTAATCCTGCCATAACAAAGCTAACCTGGTGCTGCTTATGCCTTCGTTGTACCAGAAAAAACAAAAAAAACAAAATAAGCTTACGGTCTATGTTCAAAGTTTAGTTATAACTTATATGGATTTCAAAAATACGGGGATGTCAAAAAAAAAATTTGTTTTCTCAAAGCTGGGATGTGATCACTTAATACTGACTGCAGTTCCATCCCTCATCAGCCCTGACCAGTTTAGATTTATAGTTAACTTGCACCAGCCTGGGATATATTCATATTATTATGTATACAAGTGACCATGACCCCAGATTATGTTATACTTTTCTATGATACCCCGTCGGTCTGCTAAAACAGTCAGGGTGAACAGCAACGTCCTACTGTGCCTTATCAAGTTGGTCATGGGTTGTCTTAGCATACTTTCCTAAGCACCTCAGAGGTCCGTTAACAGTGACTGATAAAGCTCAGATATGGTGATAAGCAAGGGAGATAACTACTTGGAGGAGGCTGAAAGACGAAACAGAATGACCAAACTTCAGGGTAGGGTGAGCCGGCTATTGAGAGACGGAAACAGAGTATGGTAAAATAACTTTAACAATCTCTTGGCACACGAGAGTAATTGAAATAATAAAGAAAAACCATTATCGTCAAAATCCTCTCAAGCTGCAGAAATTAACAAACGCACACGGCCCTAATGTTTTGAAAACTGCCTCCACCTTCGGTGGGCTCTGATTTAGGTTTGGTTGTGACAAAGCTGACTCCCGTCCACTCTTTGACATGGTCCGCCCATTTTTGCTTCTGCTAAACACTTATTCTTACTACATTTTTACTTACTGCGGACTACTGCTTTGACCAGGCCCTCAGATCTTGATATACAGTAGTGTCACTAAAGTTTGAAATTAAACTTGACGGATTAATAAGAATGTTAGAGTAGACCACTCCTCTTTCACGAAAACAATCATCATATTTTCTAGCACTACTGCAGAATGGATTATACTTTATTGATTAGTTTAAAAAATCACACTGTCTGACATCAAGTACTGGTATAAAATATATTAGAATATTATAGAACAATTGAGTCCCAATTTTTACTTATAACTACTGGTACATCGCTAGTTCTTACTTATATAAGTGCATTAGTTTTTACCTATAAATGAATTAGTTTTTACATATATATAATGAACGCATTAGTTTTTACTTAAAAGTGCGTTAGCTTTTACTTATAAGTGCATCGACATGAATTTGTCTACAGTGCACAATGTTTTAAGATAAAGTAACTCTCATGTAGGCTACACTCTCTAGTAATGACTAAAAATGTTCCATTCTGATTAACCAGTGGCACATCTAGCAATGTTGGGGAAATAGTTGATGTCCTGTTTACAGAGAGCAAAAATAGAACAAAGACACACTGTACATAACTAGTTTATCGTGTTAACTATCTGGTGAATTAAGTTACTAGTCTACACTGAAATGTTTGAATTACATTTTTACTCAAATATACATTGTTTATGGTGAGCAGATTTCTTGCATGCCTCCCTGAGTTATTTCGTCTGAAGTGAAAATTCGATATTATTTTTTATACCATTGGATTTTATCTTATACTTTCCCTTCAGTTAACTAAGCATATATTAAAAATGATGGAACTTTGATTAAGTTGCAAGACTTTGCAAAGTTCTACGATATATAATGGAAACTCTGATTAAGGGCAAGTTGCCTAGATCAAGTTGTCATTCATCAGGACACTGGCAAGAGGTTAGTCGGCACAGATACGATGAAAAATTTTCTTTAACATGTATGAGTTATCACGTGATGGAAGGCTTTGGACTCCTGTCTAGTCATAGTGGAACACACCCTCCTGTAATCACATTGTGCTAGAACCCACTATAGCAGCAACAATAACTAAGAATGCAAGCAGAAAAAGAAAAAAGGGGGGGGGGGGGAGAATTCGCCCCTGAAAAGATCCGATATTTTGTGCATCTGTGTTAAGTTCGGTTTCAGATGCCAGTTATCATGTAACCAAGACTCCTATTTGAGTTCTGTGGAAAGTAACTATATAAAGCCATGTATCTTACATAACCTGTTACATACTAATGTCTATCTTGTCTCAGATAAAGTTGTGTGGAGTTGCTATCAGCATCTCAGTTTTCAAAGGTTATCCAAGAATACCACGGGCAAGGCCACTAACATGGGGTGTCATAATCTAGGCCTACGTTCTTATTTCCATTCGAAACCTTTCCAACCATCTTGTGGTAGAAACACAGCTTAGTGGTGTTGGCTATTCTAGTCATCGACCTTCACATGACATCATAATAATTCAGCTGAAAAGGCGAAATGTAAGGTTGATCTTCTTGAGAACATTATAGAGCATGTGCGACACAAAGTTATTTTGTTTGTTTGTGTTGGGATTTAACGACACATCAGCACGATTACGGCTATATTGTGTCAAACACGGTTAGAAACGTTTACACGTCAAGAAGAAGAGAGGAAAGAAAGCGCGACAGAATATCAGCAAGGAGAAGGAGAAGAGATGTCACGTCGAGGATGGCATTCCATGGGAGACATCCCACCGATGGCGGGTTTACACCATCTGCAGGTGGGAGCAGAGAACCTACTTAGAAACCCCGGGCCCCCGCGGGGGATGCGACACAGAGTATACAAATTATGCTAGGATATGACAGGCAATCGGGAAATGGTGAGTCGTGGCCGCCACTTTAGATTGTCAGAGAGGTGCAGTGATGTCATGGAAAGAGAAGGAATAGGGGAATGGAGTGAAGAAGGTTGGGAGTATTGTCGCCCAAAATAAATAAATACATAAATAAATAAATAACTAAATAAACAAATAAGTACATGAATAAATATAGAAGTAGCCTACATGAATAAATAAATGAATAAATAAGTACATAATTATATAAATATATGAATAATAAATACATAATAAAAAAAATGAAATAAATAAAATAAATGAAACAAAAAGGATTTTAACAAAGATTTTTTAAAAAATACAACAACAATAACAACAAATAACAAGAATTTTCCTTTGCAAGACCTAGTGCGCTCATTTTTGTGACGCAACTGACTAAAAGTTAGCAACGCGCAGGAGACTGATAGGCATAGTATACAATACTGGCTAAGATCTGTGGCAGTGCCGTGGTACTATCGGGCTAACAGCTCTTCCAGGTAAAGAAACGAAGCCTATGTTATTGATTTGATGCTTATATAATATAAATATTTTGTTTTATTCACACACACAAAATTATATAAACATAAACTAAAAAACAGTAGTCATAAATAAATTCACAACAATGCAACGAATTCAATGTTGTTGTTTTTTTATTTTTTATTTGTTCCTTTCTGTTTTTTTTTTTTTCCGAGTGGCGTTCCTGAGGGAAAAAAATAAAGTCTCCTTCAAGGCGGCTCCTTATGTATTTTTATCTGTGTCAAGCTTATAATAAATATATCAAATGCAATTAGTGTGGGAAAAAAATGATGATTTAGTTTGAAAAATCGTTCTGCAGGAACCCGTTGAAATAAGTGTACAATACTCACATCTATACAAATAAAGAGAAGGCTTTACTCACACGGCAACTCATTTTGATAGTTTTGAATTTCTATAGACTCGAAAATCACTGATCGGCCGGTCCAGAAATACTACGATATAGTATCCGCTCTACGAAAATGGCATATGTCAGATTTATGTAAAATAGCAACCGATGTCACATGACATTTCTGAGCATGCGAGCTATTTGATAGGTCATTTGCGCCAAAGGAATTATTTGTTAAGAAAAATATTATGACAACACTACACGGCTTGGGATATCAATATTTTTTTCCTCTCAGTATCTCACAATACTGAAAATGATTTGTCTTTAGTGTAGACTGCATGGTGTTTGGTTATCATTTCAATTGCACACATACTTTTAGATTGCGACAATTCAGACACATTCGAGAAGCCCACTTCTGGAGTCGCTCTGAAACATCTATTTGACAGAGTAGAGTCACAGGCCATCCTGAGCTTTCTTCGCCAGGTTGATCTGTACGCCAGAATCTAAGATCATCATTAGAGACATATAACTTGGAAAACATGCAGCGGTCCACACAGCAAGCCGTATATAAGTTGTATTCGTCTTTTGTTAGTGTCATCGTGCAATCTATGATTATCCACATTCATATGTACACATATTTATTCATGTTATACCTCGTAAACGCATAGACCATAAGGTATTATATTTGATATATACTTTGATCAATGTTTTTGACATGTAAACGTGCCCCATCGTGTAGGCACAATATAGCCGTAACTGTGCTGATGTGCCGTTAAATCCCGACACAAACAAACAAACAAATAAACAACTACATATATGTTTCATTCTGTTATTTGAGCGCTGTGGTCAAAATGTGGTAATCGGTGAACACAAGAGGATTCAGGAAGAAAAGGACATCACAAAAATTTCCTCACTGTGTTGAGAAAATGAAAGCTGAAATTAAATGGTATTGTTATGTGTCTCGTTTGTCAGAACTTGCAATTATCATCTTACAAAACACAGTAAAAGGTAGCGCGCAGACAAGGGAGACAAAGGAAGAGATGAGAAGACCAAGAAGGGACAGGACTGAGATTGAACAGCCTACAGAACAGTAAAGGACAGAAAGGGTTAGAGGAGATTAGTAACCACAGTTTCACAGATGCGATATCGGCAAGGAATAGATGAATGTGGCAGTTAAGTGAAAGAGTGAACAAGCTAATAATAAGCCTCTCAAAAATCCAAAATGTATGTTCAAAAATAACGAAATGCGTGTACAAAATAATCACACGCTACCGAAATCCAGTAGGAGAAAGTTTCACTCGTCACCACTTTTAGATATTTTGTATGCGGGCGACCTATGACCGCAGATTGTAAGAATGTAAGGCTATAATATTCTGTGACGCACTTCCAGTTTGTGAACAATAGTGCACTGCTGTGTCTCGCGCGCTAGGCATAACCTTACCTAGAAACAATGAATGGTTTAGATCAGGCATGATAAGTTGATAGTAGACCAGATTTCAAAATGGTTTTATCCACTTTTTGGAAACCGGAAACAAAGTTTGGTAAAATAATCTAAACGCTCTTCTGGCATTGCAGAGCTAGTTAATAGATGTCCACCACGAGGCATGAGAGAACTTCTCGCAACACGAACCTCACGGAGCGCAGTGGTGACTGAGCGATAGCCTTTTTCCCGAAATAAATGCGTTTTGTCAAAACAAAGACGTTTGCCATCTTTCAGCAGAAAAACAACAACAACAACAACAACAACAACAAAACAAAACAAAAAATCGCGTTTTGGAAAAAGGTTCCAAATCAAAACTTACTATACTTCCCCAAACCTCATATGGTCATAAGATGAAGAGTGTGGAGGAGTATCTAATAGTATAATAATATTAGTTTTCAAAATTGAAAATATAAAAGGGGGCGTTTTGTTAAAATACTTTAGAGCGGTGCGTAGAATTTATCAACGGTACCCAGAGGTTGCCAGCAGTGCGCAAAGAATGACTGGGGTACGGGTGCGCATGGGGTGCGACAGGTTGACAGTCAGAACTTGCAGGCAGGGTATGCAGTGTAGACTCCGTCTAACGTAGGCACATTATAATATGATGATACTTGTATTGTAAGTACAAAGTGCATTATTGTTTTAAAGTGACTGAGGACTAACCACCGCACTACATTAATTTGCTAACGTAGCCGTGAATCTTTCTACCATCCAAATTTTGACTAAGTAGGACAATTCCAAAACGTTGTCTGAGAATGTTAAGATACCTTTATAACAATAATAAATTCTAAAAATAGTTTGATCAAACCACCCTTTTTCATGGATGTGTTGATGCCACAAGGAACAAAGAAGAACATATTAACCGGTTACAGCTGTGACCGGTCATAGCACTCATGGAGTCAAATAATCGGTTAACCACTAATTAAGAAACTCTTTGGTTATGCACAGGCCAACAAGAAACACTGGTGCTGTTGTTGCATGTATTATATACACATGTATACATGCATCCTCTCAATCCTTGGAGGGGATTATCTCGGCTATAAACGCGTGCCAAATTTAGCCAGAGGAAATGGTTTGGAATAAAATTTTGATTTGTTGTTGAAATTTAGCATCTCCGCCTACTATTCATGCAATTTTTGACTGTCAAGTGTTCTTCACCAAAGCATAACGTATTCACGGGATCTCCGAAATATATTGGCGAATTATTCGAAGAGGCCTGACGTCGGGCTTCAACGTCCTAAGATGACAGAGAGCCGTTAAGGCACTGGAGAAAACAAAAAGAGGCAGGTTTTAATCTTTCCCATCCCTGGTATGATTAGCACCTGTGACACTTTGATCGAGATGTAGTTGCCTACATTATATATGTAGCCTAAGCGTAGGATTATCTCCGCTCACGTGGCATTAGCATCGACTCCTGGGCAGAAACCGCACATGACCGCTCTGTTTGGCGCACCCTGGTCAAGTCTGGCGTGGCGACGTATGCTGTCTGGCGTGTGGAGGAGCAGCTGCAGGGACGATAGCAGCGGAAGAGAAATGGGCTATCGGGGGGTGGGGTACGCTTTGGGTGCGCCCAATGACTGTACTGCCGTGAGGCATGACCATT
>JBCEWB010458313.1:0-19777 GCA_039654565.1 Peronia peronii | reverse complement strand
TTCCCAATGTAGGCATTCTAAAAAAAAATGTAATTATTTATAAAATGAATATACTGCCAAAAGCCTGTGTAGTTATGTTAATGGGATTGTGAAGTAGTTCCATAACAAGTTTCATTAGTTTCTGACAGATACTTTAAAGGATATATGATTCCTTCTGTCAGGGTAAATCGGGGTACTTTTTTTTTTATTGGCACCCCAAACCACCCCTACTGTACAGAAATTAATATTCAAATTCAGTGAAGTTGCTTAAAATATCAATGGAAGGATATTTCTGCTAATACCAACACTCAAAATGTCACTTTGTCCAAAAATATAGATTTTTGCATCTCAGAGTAGCTTCTCCCCTTAAAGGAAGCCATCACATAGTCTGTGGTGACAGAAGCAAGTCAACTGCAAGCGAAAAACAAAAAAACAAACTAGCACGATGTAGAATCGGGCCTATCCCATCCCAGTACAAGAGCCAACATCATAACACCGGCGCTTTCTATTATAGCGTAACCTACACACTTCATAATACATGTAGATCTAACTCGTGTACTAGATCTAGTATTTGCGTGAACACATGGCCTTCTTACGCTGCACGCGAGGCACAATACATTGTCTAACCCCTCTCGCCCCATCCGCGGCGCTGTCTCCTTTGTTTTCAAACCGCCGGCATCCCCGTTGGTGGAAACCATGTGGAGATGACAATAGCCGATTTTTACCTTTGTGGCGACGCTGATCAGTTCGATTTAAAGGAAACTCATGGCGATGGCTTCGATTTATGCGAGAGGCATTTAATAGGCGCAATGAGAATAAAAAATCTATTGTTTCATTTTTATTCGATTTATCAGAAATTCGCATTATCAGAGTTCGGTTTGAGTGGACTGGACTGTACTTGTTAAACCAGTAGATTCAATTGTGGAACTACAAATAAAAGTGAAGCTGTATGACTTTTTCACTGATTCATAAATAGCAAATTTACAGTAATACTAATACTTAATATGTCTGTAGGCAGTTATCATAAAACTTAGTGAAAGTAAAAAAAGGAAGACATTTCCAATTCTTGCGATGTTGTGAGTAATTGAATTATTCGATAATAGACTTTTTTTCCTTTCTTTTTTTTTTTTTTAAACTATGTAGAATAATTATTAGTCATAAAACTGTGGTCTCATTATTATTTTCAAGTGTGATTGAAAGTGACAGGCAGGACTGATAATGTTTTAATGTTTTCAATCCAGATAAGCCATCTAAGTGATAAAGAGAATCCTGACATCACCAAATATGAGAAAGGAATGGTTTGTCAGTGTCGCACATTAGGTTTCAACTTCATGGAAGGAGTTGCTCTTATAACTTTAAAACAGTGAGTTTTTTTTTGTTTTTTTTAACTATTTAAATAATCTTAGTGCCAGTTTAATTTTTTGTTGCAATCTAAATTAGTAAAGTAATCATGAAAAAAGAAACTTTTGAATTATACTGAAGCAGCAGACTTTAACTTTAGTCAGTAACTGACTTGATTTTCCCCCCATTAGTTCAAACTTTTTTTATTTGAATTGCTGTAATTATGTTTAAATGCCTGATCTAAATGAATGTTGTTTTTGTCTTATGTCTCTTATAACAGGAGCATTCTGAAAGAGAAATTTTTGTCGGTTCAGGATATCTCAGTGGGAGATACTACAGAGGTGAAGTCATTATAATTAAATTTGATTTTATTTGTGTGCTTGTTAGTTATGAGCAGTCATCTTCCTTTGAACTTGTCACCGACATGGATTTGTAATGAAAAGGTGTATATCTTGGCATGAATATTTCTAGTTTATTATTGCATAATCAATTTCCGCAGTTTTTTACTCAGCTGTCTAGTGGTTATGTGTTAAAGTAAAAACTCAACAGCATAGTTGAAGCTCAGTCATAGACGAAAACATGATAAATTTTTAAATAACAGAGTGCATTTGAAATTTCCTTTTCATTTCATTCTGTTTCTGTGTAGGGCGCATACAGATAGATGGAGTGAATTTTGCAAGTTATTTCGTCTTTTGATGAATTTTAATTTTTAGAATTTGAGGGCTTTAGACATTTACCATAGAAAGTTGTGTGGAGATTTGGTCTGCTTATTTGAGTCAGTCTTGTATACATTTATAACTGGAAGAAAACTAGTCCATAGTTTTGTTTATTCTTTTTTTCAAGCACACATTATGATGTTGTATTGTTTATACTTATATGTACTGAAATTTTTAATTTGAACAGGCTGTGGTCAAAGAAGTAACATCAAATGGAGTTGTTGTGAAGTTGTCTAGGGGCATATTTTCCTTTGTGCCTTGCCTTCATCTTGCTGATGTACCCATCAAGCATCCTGAAAAAAAATTTGAGGCAGGGATGAAAATGAAATGCAGGGTAAATAGCTCACTTTGGCAAATATCAAGAATGTATAAAAACGATGAAATTGGAAATGGTCTATACCTAGGAAGATAATTTGCTCAGATTTATATAATGTTATATTTAACCCAAGAATTGCGAACCATGTATTTATACGACAGGTAAAGCAAAGCCCTGCATGTGGCATCCGTGTTTATATGTGGGGGCTCCTGATTGCGCTGTGATATTTCTCACCATTTCACTTAAACTTGAGGTTTTTTGGCCGTCGTTTTGTCAAATTATTGCCATAATAACTATGCGCAGCTCAACAGACACTCCTTCAAAAGGTAAAGGAAACTTTACCTAATGGAACACTGAGAAATTCCATGCCAAAAGATGAAATCCTCTTGAACAGAAGAAAAGAACAGAAATCAAAGGCCACATCATCCACTCAAGTGGTCTGAAACTGCAGTCAAAATTGCTCTGGTATGATGCGAGAGAGTATCAAATACATGCAGTCCCTTTGTTTATACCAGATTGAATAATAATGGAGACTCCCCTGACCACTTGACCCACTCGACAAGTTTTACACTGACCAGCGATCAAGCTGTCGAGAGTACAAATGACCTATAATTGCTGTGAATGAAAGCTAAAGTAACCTATGTATCTATTGGTTTATATATCAGATAGCTCTCTTGTGCTCTCACTCTATGCCATCATTAGATCACTTGTATTATTTCTTTGTAGTCACCACTGCCCTGTCATCATTTGTCGTCTGATCTAACAAGAATAATCTAAGTCCACATGGTCACAGGGATGATAGCTTGTAGTTTGCGCTAAGATTCTATAATGTGAACGTAAATACATCTCTATGTGAAGTGGTTTGGCCCAAGCAGTTACATCAGGTTATGAGCAAATCTGTAATGGGAATGGTCTGTGTGACGAGGGGTGGTAAAATTGGCACCCATATGAAATTGACATGTCTTTGTGAATACAACCCCTTCTTCTACCATTGGCTCATTGCAAATATTATAATGTGAAGAAAAGGTGGAGTTAGGGGAGGGATTAGAGGAAGACGTTGGTCAGTAAGGTGGTCAATCTGGGTCTGCATTGTGTCAGTCCGAAGCCAAGGCGGAGTTTCTATATTCAAAACAAACACCCTGAGGCTAAGCACTGGCGCCGATGATCCAGATTGACAAACTCGGCAAGGTCTGCCGCAGGGCATTGTAGTCCTTAGGCTGGGTTGCAGTTCTAGAGTTAATTATCTACACCAGTCAGTCCTTATCCACGAATTTTATACCAGCAGATATAGATAGCGTATGAAAGTTAGTATATAAGGTTGTTACTTTGAATACTAATATACTTGAAATAAAGAATAGATTGATTTTATTTTGTTTGTGTGCTGTAACTTGCATGTGCTTTTCATGCAGGTTTTAAAGGTAGACTACAAAAAATCAAAGGTGATGCTCACTCACAAGAAGTCTCTGGTGAAAACAAAGTTTCCAATTCTGACAGATTACTCACAGCTCAGACCCCACATGGAGTTAGAAGGCTATATTTTGGCAGTGAAGGAAAACGTTGTCATTGTATCATTTTTCAATGATGTAAAGGTATGCTTTATTTCAGAATCTTTAGCTTGAGTTCTCAGTATGGTTCAGATGAAAGACAAACTGTTTGTCTTGCAACTACTGTTCCACATAAACTTCTGTATTCAGGGACGTCAAACCTCTGACTTAAGTTGGAAATCCGACTTTCTGGTCATTGCCGACTTTCTTATTATTGGCTGATCATACCAACTTTTTATTGAATTCACTGTCAATACTTTTTATGCAATACAAGTTCGTGACAGAGAACACGAAACCAGCCATGATAGAATTTCGAGCATGCTGTCAGTGAAAAGCAGTCTATCATTCAGGGGTGTAGTTCTAATTTGAAGACAAAGATATATTGAAAGTTTGTGACACACAATTCCTCAAACCTGACAACAAGCAGTCGAGTGATGCAGGAGAATTGTGGATTAAAACTCAACACTTAAATCATTCAACAAAAATAATTTTAAAATTGATACTGCCATGTTTTTAGAAAACACTGATATGAGAGGAGAGCCATTCTCAATCATGCTCTAGATCTAGAATATATGTAGCTACACTTTGATATAAAAATCTTTTGGTTTTGGTATGGTATTGTTGCTTTTTTTTTTTTTTTCATGTGTTACTTTGTTCTATTTTTCATTACATGAGTCAATTCCAAACGGTATTCTAAACTTTCATAGTTCTGTTAATACAATACCATTGTAGTTTAGATTTCTTTTTGTCTTGTGTACTCAGACAGTGTGTGACCTACCCACAAAATTTTTAGACTTTTTCATGATGAGTTTGACTATCTTGTGAATTGAAATTTATGGTTTAGAGAAGTTTTGTTTAAGTCTATAAATCTTATCTCTTAATTTGGATTGTATTCCTAGAACAGTGTAAATTAGAAACTTAATTACCAGTACATTTTGATGGGGTAAATGATTATAAGTTTTTTTGTTTGTTTGTTTTTTTTTTTTTCGAAGGCTTAAATTTTATTTCAAAGCAGCTTTGGATATGCATAAATTATGATTGAAGAAGAAAATTTTATAACAACTGTTTTCATTCATTCAGGGTTTTGTGACTCTCAAGGATATGAGCACAGAAAAGGTGGATGATCCCAGTACATTGTTTTATATAGGCCAAGTAATTCGATGTCGAGTGGTGTACTTTAATGTTGAAGAAAAGAAACTCAAGCTTTCTTTTAATGTAAGTTTCGTTCATTGACATTCAGACCTATCCAACTACCTTCAGATATGAAGGGATAACTTGCATGTAATTCATTTCCTTTCATCAGATCATGTTGATGACACATGTTCTAATTTTTTTTCTTATTTCATAAAAAACAGTGTTTGAAATAATGGTTAATTTTTATTTTTACTGCAAATAAATATTTGCCTGTCATATTATTCTATCATGAATAAGATACCAAGACTTTTTTTCCACTTTCTTTTTACCCTTCTGTGCCTAAACAAAATAATCTGTTTATCTCGTATGTGTAATTCCTTTGCATTTTGCTTGTAATGACAGTTTGGACAGAAAGGGGCCAATAAAGACACTGCAGACAGTCCTGTGAAAGATTCTAGCTACAAAATTGGCAAGGTAATCCAGATGATGTTGGTTGATCTACCTAAACAAGCTTACTTATATGATTATCAGTTCTTGAATATCAAAGCATTCAAAATTTCATTATTTTGTTAAGGGGGTAAGCGGGTGAAAATTTCAGATTGTTATTTCACCAGACTAAGAAGAGAAACTTTGACAGGTTGTTGTGTATGTCTGGGAAAGATATTTTTCACTTTCAAATTATTTTTTAAAATGATGGTTTCCATGGAAATGGCAGCCATCTTGAAAAAACACTAATCATAGTCTTAAAATTTCAAAAACTACTTTATCTACAGGGTTATTTATGGTGTCAAAACTTAGCTTACAGTCATATTGAGGCAATAAGCTGGTTAGTTTTGTCCTTTTATGCTTATCTTTATATAAATTTTTCAAAAATTGACACTCAATGCTAACCAATAAAATAAGGTTGTAGAACAAAAAAAAAATTGTCAAAATTTTTTACTACTGAGTACAACCATACCAAATAGCCTCTTGCCCACACTAATAATCAGAGAATGTGTGTGCCAAATTTGAGCCCTATAGAGTGTATACTTTCTGAGATTTTAAGACTTTTAAATTCTTGTTTAAAAATCTTAAAATCTCAAAAAGTATACAAAACTAACTAGCTTATTGCCCCAATATGACCTTAAACTAAGTTTTGACTCCATAATTAACCCTGTAGATAAAGTAGTTTATGAAATTTTAAGACTCTACCATTAGTGTTTATTTTCAAGATGGCCACCATTTCCATGGAAACCATCATTTTTAAAAATAATTTGAAAGTGAAAAAAATCATTCCCAGTCATATACAAGAACATGTCAAAGTTTTTCTTCTTAGTCTGATGAAATAACAAAAAATTTTCACCAGCTTACCCCCTTAAAAAAAATCACTCTTATCCTGTTAAGTTCATCATCATCATCAATGGCTTTTTCACCCTGTATCAAGGTATAGGCTGCAAACAACAGACTTCCATTTTCTTCTGTCCTGGGCACTTCCCACTGCATCTTTCCACTGTAGTCCTCCTCTCTTCAAATCATCCTCCATGAATCTTCTCCAGGTTGCTCGTGGCCCACCCCTATTTCTCTGTCCCTGTGGGTTCCAATGAAGTGCATGCCTTGTAGTGCTGCTACATGGCCTCCTAGGGGTGTGTCGTATCCACCTCCATCTTCGTTGACCTATCTTTGTGTCTATTGGTTTCTGTCCTGTCCTTTCCCAGAGAACTATATTTTGAATAGTATCTGGCCATCTGATATGCAGGATCTTCCTCAAGCAGCCATTTATAAAACTTTGTAATTTGTTGGTCCAAGCCTGAGTTAAGATCTTTCCAGATGTTATTGAGCTTGGTAGATGCTGTCCTTGCCTTTCCTATCCTTGCCTATGGCTGTTCCTCCTTTGTTATCCACTACACTGCCTAGGTAAGTGAAGTTATCAACTACCTCTATAGGTCTGATTTCTACTAGGGTAGGTTCATTAGCTGATGTATTCACCTTCAATACTTTTGACTGTCCTGGATTCATAGCCCAATAAATTTTGAGAGAGTTGACAACTCTGTGGTTTTACTCTGCATCTGTTGATGTGTATGTGCCAAAAGTGCCAAATCGTCAGCAAAGTCTACATCATCCAGCTGCATCCCTAGCATCCATTGAATTCCATTTTTTCATCATGCTGTTGTTTCCTTTAACAGTCAGTCCACAGCTATAATAAACAAAAATGGAGATAGTAGCAACCCTGTCTCACACCTGTTCTGATTTCAAATCCCTCTGTTAGCTGTCCATCATTAAGAATCTTACAACTTGTGCCATTATACATTTTCTCAATTAGCGTTACTATTTTCTGTGGTATTCCATAATGTCTCAAGATTTTCCAAAGGGTGGACCTATCTACACTGTCAAAAGCCTTCTCATAATCAATAAAGTTCACCAAGAGAGATGAGTTCCATTCTAAGGACTGTTCAATGATAATTCTCAGCATTGCAATCTGGTCAGTGCAGGAATCCTGCTTACTGATCTCTCAAATGTTTGTCCACAGTGTCTTTCATTCTCTCCAATAGAACCCTGTTTAACACCTTTCCTGGAATGAAGAGAAGAGTTCTGCTTCTGTAGTTGTTTACAATTGCTGAGATCGCCTTTCTTTGGTAGCTTTACGAGGTGTCCTTTGTTCGTCTTGTGGGTACTGTTCTTCCTTCCATACATTCTCAAAAAGCCCATGTAGAACTTTGACTGTTGTTGCCACATCTGCCTTCAGTGCCTCTGGTGGTATAGCATCTGGACCAGCTGCCTCGTTGGAGTTGAGCTGTGTTGTTGCCTTCGCTCTCTCTTCCTTTGATGGTGGCTCACAACTGATGTCAAAGTCCCTATGTGCTGGCATAATGTCTGGTGGGTTGTCTGAAGGAGGTCTATTTAACAGGGTTTCAAAATGTTCTACCCACCGCTTGTTTTGTGCCTCTTTCTGAAAGACAGTGTTGCCATTTTCATTCTTCACTGGAGCACTTGTCTGGTTGTTCTTACCTACCAGGATCTTGGCAGTCTGATACAGCACTCTAGTCTGTCTGCTTTGTGCAGCAGGATCTGCTCGCTCTACCATTTCCGTAATAAACTGTTGTTTATCTTTCTTAATACTCCTCTTGACCACTTTTGCCACCTCTGCATACTCTTGTCTTGCTACTTGTTTCTCTGCTCTTGTCTTGCTGTTGTTTATAGCATCCTTCATGGCTTTCCTCTCTGCTATTCGATCTAGTGATGTTGGACTTATCCATTCCTTGTGTTTGTACTATTTTCTTCCTAGGACCTCCTCACATGTAGCTGTAATAGCTTCCTTCACATGGTTCCAGTGATTTTCAACATTTTCCTCTACTAGTTCCAATGGCTGATACTTGTTTCTAAGAGTTATTCTGAACTCTTCCGTCTTATTTCCCCGGAGCAGGCTTACCTGCTATTTTGATTGCTGGAATCCATCGCTCTTCTGGTATCTCTTCAGTCGCAGATTCAGCACAGCAATCAGTAGGTGATGATCTGATCCAATGTCTGCCCCTCTAAATACTCGAACATTTTCCACAGAGTGGCGAAACTCGCGTGCTATACAGATAGGGTTGATTTGGTTTTCAGTATATCCATCTAGTGACACCCACATGGCTTTATGGATCCTTTTGTGTGGAAAGACTGTTCCACCAATTACAAATCCATGGAGAGAACACAGGTTTGCAAACCTTTCTCCGTTGTTGTTCATCTCTCCCAAGCCATGCTTGTGCATTGTCTCTTCATATCCGGTGTTATCAGCTCCAACTTTGGCATTCACATCTCCCATCATAATGTTAACATCTTTGGAGAGGAGCTTGTCCAACACATCCTGTAGCCTGCTGTAGAATTCCTCTTTGTCTTCTTCTTCTGCTTCATTTGTGGGTGCATATACCTATACTATATTGATGTCGGTTCTTTTGTTGTTTGATGAGAAGGATGCCATGATGATTCTTGTGCCATGCGGTTCCCATTCAAAGTGTCTTCTGAGCCGCTTTGCTGAGTATTAATGCTATCCCATACCTGTGTGGTGCCTGATCTTTCCCTGAGTAGAGGATTAATTCACCTATTCTAAAATGTTTCTGTCCGAATTGTATCCAGTGGGACTCACTAACTCCTGATATTTGGAGGTTGTAGCACTGCATTTCCTGGAGGACTTGCTTGCACTTTCCTGCCTCATAAAGGGTTCGGACGTTCCACGACGCAACCCGAAGAGATTTCTTGTTCGAAGTTGAAAGCCTCAGTCCAGTAGGTTCCTTTCGGCTTTCCCCATTGGCAATCATCAATCCTATAGAAGGTGCTTCGTCTTCGCCCAAGGTAGAAACAGTGTTTATCTGCCTTCGTGTTTCTGTAACAATGTTGCTTTTTTACTCGGAGGAGTTGTTGGCCCACTGCCCAAACCCCCAACCTGGAGGACCAGCCGTCTCAATTTCAGGAGACAGAACCTGTGTCTGTCTTTTGCCGCCTTTTACGATATCATGCTGACAGTTTAGCAGTAGGTGTCTTTCTTTGCAATCTCCTAGATGGAACCCCACAACCTACACGGGTGATCCAGCTAAGTTACTCCTCAGGAATTATGATTTGTTGTTGCACATAGGGACATTTTTCTAGAACATTATCTTTTATTCAAATAGGATTTAAGAGGGTTTGTAAAAATCAAAACAAAACTTTGATAAGGTGCCAAATTTGAGGAAAGTTCTTGTTAGTAAATCTGATTTAAAATGAAATTAATAAGAATGTCCCAGATGGAATGCAAAGTTTAGCAATACTACATTAATAAAGATATTTGTCGTGTCAAATGTTCATGAAAGTTAACATGGTATTTGCTGGATACATCTCATCTCAATAGTATCATTCACTTTTCAATCACAGATCGTTGAAGCAAGAATTACCAGAAGAGAGAAGGACAGGTTCAGGGTGTTGCTGCTGCCAGACAAAGAAGTTGCTTTCCTGCCATTTGCTCATCTCTCTGATTTCCATGAGATTCAGGAATTGAGAAAAATGGCTTTGAAACCAGGACAGCAGTTGAGCAAAGTCACATTCTTCACCAAAAAGAGAGAGACTGTATCCCTTTTTGTAAATTGCAGACATTCAGTATTAATGAAAACATCTTTCACTTTTTGACTATTTGTCTTAAGACTACCTGGACAGAAAAGCTGCTCATCATAGAGGTGCTTCACACGAAAAACCACCAAAAATTCTGGAGTTCTTTTTTTTTTTGTTTCTTTTTTTTTTCCTCACTGAAAAAATATCTCAGGACAGCAACACATGAATAAGAAAGACAACCTTGCACAAAAGTGCAGCTGTAATTTACATATTAAAATTTAAGGTCAGTAAAAGAAAAGAAAGTACTTAATTGGTATCATTATCATCTTTCTTATAAATGCACAAATTTTAATATGAGATGCGCCACGATGAAATCAGGCTGTCATTAAGTTTTGAGCATATGGAGTTATTGGTACCAGTGTTAAGCTTATTTATTTCCCTTTCTCGTTTGAAAAAAATTTACCTTAAGTGTTCTACCTTAAGTAGAAGTTGAGCTGTTTGCAATTAAAGATGATGGGGGTGACCTGTTGCTGCAATTGAATTTAGTGAGAAAATGGCAGATCATTTTTGTAAATCCTTATTAATCTTTGTTAGCCCATGCCGCTAAATTACAATTTTTGGGCTTTTACTCAAGCTTACTCAGCAAATTTAACTCTGAAATGCATTGTTAGATTGATATAGAAGGGTTCTGTGAAGAAGAAAAAAAATTGCCTTAAAAATTCGTTCAACACGTTCGCCTCAGTTTGACGAGCTCCTGATTTCATTGTGTTGCGTCTCATATGACTGCGTTGGTAGAGCTGATGAAACAACTTAAAAATTACATTTTATGCTCTGTGAGATGACATGAATCATTGATGTTTTATAGAGCAATTACATGTAGTGAGGCCTTAACATTTCCTGCAGATTATTTCTATGAAAGAATCTATATTGCATGCAGTGGAAACAAATAACTTTGTGGAGAACTTTGAGAATCTGAAGGTAATTTGATGTCTGTTTCTCTGTGTTTGTTTTTGTCTGTAGCAGATTGTTTCTTAAACTATTCTGTAATTATTAAAAGCAAATTCTGTTTTCTATCAGAAAGAAGCTTTAGCATCAATTTATTTTTATATGAAAGAACAAAAGTGTAGAAGATATTCAGATCATTGGTTTGTGTTTCAGTTGGTATCAGATGTTCTTTACACCATCTGCTCCTCAGAAAAAAAAATTACCAGCAAAAGTACTACTTTGCCACAAAATGTAGAAGTAATCACGATAATATTCTTTTTCCAGCTATTATGTTTGTAATATATATGTCTTTTCGGGATTGATACTTCTGGAGCTGCGAGAATACTTTGACAAAAAGCCGGAAGTTTTTTCATTCTTGCCTACTTAATACAACTGTTGCAGATTAAACTCAGTAAAAGACTAATTCAAATAAAAAAAGAATAATAGAGCAAAACAAAGTGAAAATTATTCCTCATGTCCTTCATATTCATTCCTAATTATCGTGTGCCTTCAAGTGCTACTGTTATTAAACTGAGACCCCTCTTCTCCTCCTTGCACCAAAGATTCTCCAAAAATACTATTATTGTGGGTAATTTCTAGATCTAGTGCTAGATTTCAAAATGTCACACTTTATTTAAGACAAACAATATAGATCTGGATTGTTGAAAAGATGGTCAAATGTCAAATACAAGGTCATGGTGGAAGATTGTGTTGAATAAATAATAACAAACTCAAAAAGTGAACGTCTGTCCAGTGCAAAGATAAAGTGCCTTAGTAATTGATTGATTGTTGTAGTGCTATGAGAAATTTTCACCCGTAATGTTTCTCTATCTGTTCCAGTCATTCCCCCATGATAATTATATAGTTTCAGATTTCCCAAGTGTCTATGTCAAAAACCAGAGATTTTCAGGAGGCTGAATTTTCAACAGTAAACGATGTCTGGTTGCTTTGATGTATATCTTTTCTTAAGAATTACTGGTGGTTTTTTTTTTCCTTTTTTTTTTCTCCTAATTAGACAGGAGCAGCACTTCCAGCAGTGATAAAAAATCATCAAGATTATGGTATGTTCTTGGAACTAGCAGCTGGCCATCTGGGTTTATGTCCAGCCAAAGTAGGTACTTTACAGACTGATGTAGAATAATTCCTATGACTTTAATATACTGTATCTCATATAGTCAGTCATTCTATCACATCTGTGTTGATTAGTCCACATAAAACCAAATAAAAATAAGATCAGCAAGAAAGCATTTTAAAAATTCATATTGGGCTGTGTTTTTAAGTCTTTGCCAATAAGAATAATAAGGGCAATTCTAAATCCCTCAAAGAAAGAGTAATGTATGCCACAGTCATTTCAGAATTCATGTGTGTAGCTGTCTAGGAAAAGAATATAACTAAAAAATTTTACTTTCTGAGTTCTTAATTGTTTCTGAAACTAGAGCTTTTGCTGATTATGTAGCTCTTTAAATTTTTAAAATATCTCTTATATTTTTTTGTTTATGAATTTTTGAACATGGCCCGGTCAGGAAAATTCATTTTGTGAGAAACACATTTAAAATTTCAAAAACAAATTTCAGTGAATTTCAGAGCGAAATGAGTGATATACCACACTTAAAGAGTATTTTTCTATTAAGTTTGGATTCCTGTTGAGCTCTTTATTTTTTAATGTTTTGAACATTGTCACCATTTTATGTAAGAAAAATAACAAATATTATCTATTTTGAACTTCGAGAAATGTGTTTTGCCCTGCATGAAAATGTCTTTTTGTTTAAATTTTGTTCTTCAGAATGTCTTGTGCTTGTTTGCCACAAATTTGTGCACAAATACTGTTCTCACTCATGGATTTCAACATCTGTTTCAGACACTGACATACCTACAACCATCAAATCTACAAGAGCTGTTTCAGCCTGGACAGTCAGTGGTGGCAAGACTCAACAAGATCGATTCAGAGAAGAAGAGATTTCTGGGCAGTATTCGATTGGATGAATGCTATGAAGGTGGCATTGATGATTCACTGGCCTTACTAAGAGATTATCTTCAGTCAAGAGAAGAGACCTTGCAGTTGCTTTTTGCTGAGCACAGTATGTCATTATTAAAAATCTGGGTTTTTTTTTTTTTTCTTTTTTGCGCATGCAATGGTCCCTTGGGTTATGAATTTACTCCTTTCTGGGACTCTGTTCATGAACCGAATTGTTCGTAAACTGAGACATTGAAATGAGATATATGCAGTTAAGCCATTTCAGCTTCAGAGAAACATATAAAATACTAAATTCAGTAAAAATTCCATTGTACTTTATTGTTTACATATGTAGTGATTGGTGAAGGAGGAGACAGGGAGGTTATTGCTTGAAGGGAATCCCTTTCCATTAAAACACTGGGCAAATCTGATTCAGGAGTTATTTCTCTTCTCTTCACATTTTCAAGAGGTTCATGTGTACTAGAGAAAGTGCAGCTGAGCACATGTTCCATGGGATAGTGAGTAAGTGGGCCTGTTCATAACCCAAATCATTGTTCATAAGTTGAAATAAAATTTGTTTGCCAAGCTTGTTCGTAAAACTGATTTGTTCATAAACCGAACTGTTCATATCCCAAGGGTCCATTGTATATTCTGATGCAGGCCCAATTTCTTTAGAAGACAGTTTTTTGGTAGAAGTTTGGAATTTGGAATTTTTCTGGGAAAGCAGTGTCTCTGTCTACTTTTTATTGAATTTTTACTGCCAGGGATTCTTCAGCGTGCATAACATACACATAATACCCTTGAAATATATTCACTGTTATTTCACTGTCGTCTTAGAAGGCTAACTGTCAGGCTTCCGTTTAAAATAGTCAATGAAAAAAAATGTAAGGTTCGGACTTGTGAACACTCTTGCTTTCATGAAGAGGCAAATGTCTATACACTCTGTGACATCACCTTGTTGTCATATTTTTTACTATTCCAGTGATTTTGGTGTATTGCATCAGTACATCTTCATTGAAAATTGACCATGCCATGTGCATGGAAATAGAAATGTACATTTTAATTTACAGATATAAAGGTCTTTATCAATCCTGTTATTGTGCATCCGTAATGGTTGATGTTCCATTTCAGAAGTTTCCTGGCACCATAGCTTAGGGAAAGAATCAGGTTTATAATAATATATTGACTGAAGTGAAAATAATGTCTGACTTTATTTTAAATAGCTTCAACAACTTAATCACATGATTCACAGATTCCATATCAATTTTTACATACTTTATAGTGGGCTGGTGAGGGTAGTGCTTGTGGTGGGAATTGAGAAAGAAAAAAAAAGAAGAAGAAAAGGAAAAAAAGATTATATAAAAAAAAAAAAAGAACGGCGATTAGACAATATTTACACCATCTCAGTTTGCTATCATTGTTATTGCTGTTGATAGTTTGGCATGAATTTTCCAATATGCACTAAATAAAGAATGAGTTAAAGGAATAAAAATGCAGCTATGCACTGGAAAGACTTTTCGAAAGAGGAAGTCAGATATTTTGCACAAATAAGTTATATTTCACAAGGTTGTCAGTAAATTTAATGCCACAAACATGCAAGATGTGTCCATGCCTATTCTGTTATATGTCTTTTTTATTTGATAATGACTGATTTATTATTGCTCTAAAGATGATCTATCTGTATATGAGGAGCTCAGTGTTGGAGATATTGTGGAAGTGACTATATCTTCTGTGTTAAAGAAAGGTGTTCTTGGAGATCTGGACTCTGGAGCAAAGGCCTTGGCTACTAAAAAACATCTTGGAGGTAGTATAGGTTTTTCTTCTTTTTTTCTCTCTTTCCTTTTTTCTTTAAAAAAAAAAAAATCTCATGGTTCA
This sequence comes from Peronia peronii, assembly GCA_039654565.1. Classification (NCBI taxonomy): domain Eukaryota; kingdom Metazoa; phylum Mollusca; class Gastropoda; order Systellommatophora; family Onchidiidae; genus Peronia; species Peronia peronii. Next base: position 4,897 of record JBCEWB010458313.1, on the reverse strand, counting down.
GTGGGAAAGACATATCTTCAACACAGCGAATTTGAAACAATTGTGAAGGCATTGCATGACCAAATTTCTCTCTTTTATTTCACAGTCCATTAACTGTTACATGTTGATCTTGAGTAATAAAAGAAATGATGTTCAGGCTGTCAGTTGGAAAAAAAAAAAGAAATGGCACAAACATCTGTAAAATTTGCATATTATAAAACCTGATAAATGCAGATTCACTTCATTTTTGAGCAGTCTTTTATGAGAAAAAAATTAGGCTTAAATACGAGATGACTGTTTCATATGTCTTTTTTTGCACTTACCAGTGCTTGTCGTGGCTGTTCTTATAAAATTGAATTTTGAGATAATTTTATGGGATTCTAGTCAGTCTCCCATTTTGAATTACTCTTATTTGATTTTTGTTTGTTTTGTTTTGAGTAATATGAAATCTTATCCAGGCAAAAAGTGTTAGTATTGTATTTAAAACTTCTTACCAGGCATTGTTCCAGAAGTTGGAAACAAACATAAGGCTGTAATAATGTTTGTTGACCCATTGACTCCATGTGTTGAACTCACTTTGGACCAGAAGCTTGTGAAAGCTTTTGCAACTCGAAAGGAGAACAGCAAAACGCAGGTACATCTCATTGTGAATGGCATTTTCAAGGGAAAAAAACTTGATTGTCAGTTATATAAAATGGGTTTATAGAAAACATTATCTGATGCTTTAAGGCCAAAATCAGCAGTGAAAATCAAAATCCACATTTTTTTTTACAAAACTTGAGGGAAGTGTGTTCCTCATTTACCCTAGGGTAATTTTTTGTGGAAAATGTCCATATTACTATGGAAATACAGGTAGACAGCCGCCATTTTGGATTTTTCACCTACTTTTCAACCGAATTTCTCAAAAGATCAGTCCCCAGACCACCAAATTTTGGCAGAAATATTCTTTCATCTAATATAAAACTTTTGTCTGATTATTTTCTTTTATATTTTATAGAATGTATTTGTAGTTATTTTTTTAAAAAATTCCACTATATAATATAAATAAAATTTCCACATTTTGGAGAAGAAAAAATCGGGGGGGGGGGGGAACATTTCTCAGATTTTAAGAAACACATCTCTGTAAATCTTTATGTTACCTTGGTTCACACTCTCTGTAAGTTTCGACTAAATTCCGTGCGCAGATTTTACAAAATGTAGCCCTTAGTGCAAAAAAAGCACATTTTGGGTTAATCACAGTTTTCCATAAGGTCAGCATCTTTTCTCATGACTGTGCCTATCTGTGATGATCATCTGCTTCAGAATCTACCAGGGATAGAGCTAGGACCCCCTCCAGTTGTCTCTGCCACCTGGCTCTTGCTGTCTTCCTGATAGATCGCTTTTTAGTCTGTTTTTCTAACTCCAACCCTTTGTTACTGCCTGCTTCGTCATTCCTCTATGCAGAAGGGTTGCATAGAACTGTGCCAACAGTTCTCTGATGTCCCTGATGTCTTTGACACATGGTTAAATTCTGAGATGGCAATTATCAATGTCATTTGGATCATTTTTGGCCAGCTTAAATTTGGGTTTTTGACATTTGCTCTAAATGACGTTCCTTTCTAGCATCACGAAGTTGCTGCATTTGCAACCATGCACTTTTTCACTTAGCTGATCAGAATATGAGTAACCCAGTTGAAAGAAAGAAAACAAATTTATAGTCTACCATCCTTTAGTAAAGATGAAACAGAAGAAACAAAAGATTTCAGTGAAGAATAAAGCATAGATGCAGCATAGGAGTATAAATATCAAAACAACATAATATTCAGTTCAGTAGTTAATAAGATGAAACAACCTGTGAACTGTCGTTTGTTACACAGCAAGCCAATAGAGACAGTCACTCTTTGCGAGTGATCATTCCAGTTATGGAAGTATAGTACTATGAAGGGACAATGGAATGTGCAACTTTCTTGCAGCCCTTATAAAATGAATGGGTGCTTGGGCATGGAAAATTACGTTGAAGAAAGGAAACGTTGCCACTGATTTTAGAGAAGAGGCTAGATTTCAAATCGATACCAAATTTGAAGCGCTTTAGTCCATGCAAAGCTGCTGTTCTGGGCTATGATGTAAAGGCATTTTGATAAAAAATAAACAATTGTGCACTTTCCTCACTGTGCAACAGCAACAATTAAAGACTTTAAGGGGAGGGTGGAGGAGGGAGGGTAAAAACCGGAATCAGGATGAATGGGAAGCAGATCTGCTGGACGAATCGATGGTGAAAAATCTGGGAAGATTTTCCCAAAACAAAAATCCAAAGCTTGCTTGACATGAATGTCTGTTCCTGTCATAAAAAAAAAAAAGAAAAAAAAAACTGAAATGAAAGATAGCAACAATAATAACAAAGTGTTATGTAGGGTTTATTATTCAGAAGGAATTGATAGACGTGATATGTGTGGGTGCTTTGGCAGATGTTTATTTGTAAATTTAGCTAGTGGTTGTCGAAGACAGACATTCCAAACAATTTTAAATGTTACTGTGTCAAACCTCATTATGAGTATTCTTATATGTATCAATTTTGACTTTCTTCAGTTGTTGCTCTTTTAGCTGTCACTTTTAATGTATCTTACAATCACCTTTTTCTAACAGAAGTAGCACTGTGACGCTCCCTAATTCCAAAAGTCTTCATTAAAATTATGCCTTTAGCTTCCAACGACTGAATACAAAAGAGGCAACATAACGAGTGTTTTCAGACTTGTTGACACTGACAGAGCGAATTATATTTGGCCTCACCAATAAGCTCGTTCAGTATCACTATGTTGCTAGAAACTCAACCACGTGAAAGCTGAGTTTGACTGTAGGGAATGGCGTAAAATGCAAAGCCTTTACAAGTAACATACTCAAATTGTTCCATTTTTCTTCCTGCTCTCGTATTTATTGTTGTAGAAAATAATAAGCTTTATAATAACAAATTACGACTGTTACGACCAAGTTTTACTTCTTTGACTTATAAAGTTAAAGATTCTGTTTAGTGTAGATCTAGATTCTAGATTCCAGAAGGGAGAAGTTCCACATCACACCAAGAGGATCATAATTAGGGTTAGGTGTAGGATTACGGATAGAATTAGGGTAAGAGGTGGAGTGAGATATAGTTTTTATTGAAGCAGTTTGGATTATTTAGTTACAATATAAAGATCACCTGGTAGCAATAGACTATTGGGACTATTTTGATCACCTGGTAGCAATAACTTGGTCTATATAATGATGATTCTTACTGTGATACCTATTCACAGAGTAGTGTGTTCGGTAATGTGAACGAAAAAGCGATAGTAACTGGCATCATGTGACAGTTCACAATGTCAAACATATTTAATGGAGTATTCACTGCTGGTACGTCATCACTGCGGGTTTCAGAGACATGCGTCTACAGACAGAAGGTCAGTCGACCTAATGCGCATGTGCGGAAACGACAATCAGCTGTGTTTACATGGGAAACCGGGTCAAACATGACATTTTTTTGTTGTTGTTTTTGTTTTATGCAAAGATCTAGATTTAGATAGATCTAAATAAATTATTATTATTATATATACCCTAATCCTAACCCTAACCCTATAGTTCGCGCAGTATGACGTCGTACGCATGCGCAATAGCCCGGCTGACCTTCTGTCTTTAGACGCAAATGTTTCCGAGTACATTTTGAACTGATTAGAGCAAAATTTCGGGGTGGGGTTTCCACCGAACTACAACAAGCGCATTATAATCGTAGTTGTTATTTCCAAGTTAGTTGCTGGATAAATAAGATATAATGAACTCGCTGTTTAAGAACTTAATCCGTTCTGGGACTGTTCATAAACCGAATTGTTCCTAAACCGAAAGATTGAAATGAGAATAAATACAATTAATCTGTTACAGTCGAAGAAAAACAGGTATAATATTTTTATAATTTAAGTGTTGTGTTTTTTTTTAAATGAAGAACACATAATTAATTTAAAATGTATGTATGTGATGTGTTCTTAATTAGAGACAAATAGAGTGGAACACTAAATTTATTATAATTGTTTTCCTTCGTCAGTAGCATAATGGGGGCTAAAATACATGCAACACTAACATATCAAGAAAGAACACAAAATAACACGCCACGCTGGCCCACATGTATTTGACAATGTGCAGTTGAGTATGTGTTCTACGAGACTGTGGGTAGTAGGCGTGTTCGTAACCCGAATCACTGTTCGTAAGTCGAGGTAAAATTTATTTGCTAAAGCTTGTTCGGAAACAGATTTGTTCGTAAACCAATCTGTTCGTAATCCGAGGGTCCAGGGTAATGTGTGCCAGAAACTGTAGAGTGGTGGTTATTGTTGTCTGATCAGTCAGTTTTGTAAGTTCCGATGTGACATTCAAATTGTACAAACGAAATATCTATGATCTCCTAGGCCCCTCCCCCTCTCCCTTCGGTATGATCTTCACCCTCTCATCACCCCTCCCACTCCCCCTCGCCCCCACTTTCCCCCTCCTCGGCCCCGTCCCCAATAATCATCGACTCCAAGAGAGTGCAAAATTCCACGTATAAATACTCGGTCTCTTGAATAGCTGTCATGTACGTGACAAAGTAGGGAAATATGGCGCCGTTTAATCATGAATGCGCATGCTCGGCCACAGGATCACTCAAATGTCAAAGATCATCAGAGGTCAAGTGGACCTCAGAGCACGTCGACAGTGAAACAGATGTTGACGGCAGATCTTGGAGGCTACAAGGACAGATTAGATAAGAAAGGCAAAAAAATATGATCAGTGACACCGGATGGAAACGCTGAAATAACTTATGTTTTTGTTCTATTTGGTTTTCTCTTGACAGAGGAACAGCGGAGCCTCAAATAGATAGATAGATAGATAGATAGATAGATAGATAGATAGATAAATAGATAGATAGATAGATAGATAGATAGAT